>JAODAL010029801.1:0-50988 GCA_025379985.1 Phyllomedusa bahiana
TACTTAACATTTTTGACATTATACATAGGGCCCAAAAAAGGGGGAACATGTATGTTTTTTTGGCACCAAGGGGATAATTTTTTTTTTCGTCTTTAGTATTGGAAATTGGGCCCGAAACCATGAAACCCCGTTTTACTGCGGGGCATTTTTTTTTGCACTTTCTAGCACTAACGACCCAAATTTTTGGCTCAGGGAAACCAAATTTTTAAAGTGCTCTACCCCTTTTCTTGGGTGGGGCCCGCGAACCCCCTTTCCCCGGGGCGCAGGGCCCCCCGTGGTCCCGCAAGGGGCGGCCCCCAACCCCCGCAAATCGGGCGTTGGGGACGCTCACCCCCCCGGCCAGGTTTCCCCCCCCTACTTACCCGGTTTGGGGTCCTGCTGCAGTCCTGTTTCCCGGTGCGCGGTTCCCCCGCTCTCTAGGGCGCGCGCGCGGGCCCGGCCCCTGTGAAAATTTTAAAGGGGCCCTGCAAACCGGGGGAATTGGGTAGTGCCGGGGCACTTTTCCCCTTTTTTAAGTTGCCCTTCCTGGGGTCTTGTTGACGGATCTTTAGTGCCCCTTTAGCCTATAGAGAAAACGTTTTTCCCAAACCTTGTTCTGATTTACCGTGGGACCTTTCCATTTGCTTTCCCCGACCCCACATTTTGCCGCCTGCCCTGACCTTCTGCCCGTCCAAGGGCCACGGAAAAAAAAAAAACCCTAGCCGTTTTCCTGACCTCCTGTATGTCCCCCCCTACGAAGCCCGCCCTGACGATTTTGGGACCCGCTACACCTCCCGGGTTTCCTCCCCAAGCAAGTTTTCCCTCAGGGGGAGCGACCCCGGTAGACCCCCCCGCCGCAGCAAGTCCATCCCCCTTTTCGGGGGGCCCCTTTGGGGAAAACCGGGGCCTACTTAATTCCGCTCCCCCCGTGGCTTACGCCCCTCGCTTCGGCGGTCCAGGGATCCACAAACTCCCCCCTGGGACATTTCCGGGTTTTAGGAAGGTACATTTTTGGGGTTATTCAAGCAGCGTTTAATTTCTCATAGGGGAGATCGCTTTAAAATCTTAAAAGGTCCCAAAATTTTTCTAAAAGTACATAAAGCAGTGAGCGATAAAAACCCCTATACAAATTCGGTTCCGGGGCGTGGGAAGAGCAGAAGGTGAGGGAAGCGCTCCCGACCCCGTTCCTTTCCCTTAAACACCTCTCCCCCGCACAGCAGACTTTACAATCGGCCCCTTTTTTAAATGCCCCGAAACAACAGGCTCGCTCCGGTGCTTGGAAGAGTTATTTAAAAACCACGGGGGAGCAGGGGGAAACATTAAAACCCCCCGGGGGGCTTGCTGAGAGGGAAATTTCAGAGAGGGAGGGGAGAAGGCCCATGTTCTCTGACCACAGCCCCAGCAAAATACCCGATTTACTTTTCCCAAGTACTCCAAGATCAAGGGTGTAACCAGGCCCCCGGGCTGAAACCCCAGGGCAAACCGGGGATTTGCCCGGCTGGGGCCCCTGGGGTCCGGGCCGGGAGGGGCCCGGGTCTGATCCCCCCCGCCGAGGAGGACGGTGTTCCCCCCGGCGGGCCCCGATGCCGGGGCCCCGGGCTGGGGCGTACAGGGGCCGCAATTTTCCCCCATCACGACCGGAAAACCCCGTGGAAAAGGGGGGCCCAACCCGGGCCCCCCTCGCCCCACGGCCCGCACGGCCAGGGCCCCCGACCCAGCCCTGCAGCCCTCACGGGCCCCCCGCCTTTTCACCGGGCGGGGGCAAGCAGCAGCCCGAGACTGAATACTGGGAAACTTTTGATCCCGTCCCTTTTCAGCTCCCCGGGGCCGCGGGGCAGGCGGGCCCCGGTGACGTCACCCCCCCCCCCCCGCACTCTGCAGTGAGGGCCCCCCGGCTCCAGAGTGAAGGGACGGGGCAGCAGGTGGGGTATTCCCTTTTTATTTTTTTTTAAACTACTTACTGTCCCTGGGTGCCTAAAATACCCTGCCCTGGTAAAAAACTGGCCCCCGCCCTGGCTATATACTGCCCCCGCCCCCGATGCCTATAATAAACCCTTCCCTGGCTATATTTCTGCACTTGCCCTTGGGTATATTTCTTGGGCCTTTCCCCGGCAAAATACTGCCCCTTGCCCTGGCCCATATAATGCCCCTGCCCTGGTATATACGTTTCCCCGCCCTGGGGTGCCTATAATCGCCCGCCCCCGGCTATATACTGCCCCTGCCCTGACTGCCTATAATAGGGCCCCGCCCTGGCTTTTTAAAAACTGCCCCCTGCCCTGGCTATATATGCCCCTGCCCAGGCTATATTTCTGTCCCCCCGCCTTCCCTTTTCTAAATACCCGCCCTTGCCCTGGGCTATATACTGCCCCTGCCCTTTGGGAATACTGCCCCTGCCCTGGCTGCCCATAATAGCCCTGCCCTGGCTATTACTCCCCTTTCCCCGGAAATATACTTATACCCCTTTCCCTGGGTATATACTGCCACTGCCCCGGATAATTGGGTGCCCCCCGCCCCGCCCCGGGTATATACTGCCCCTGCCCCCGGCTAAAATAAGCCCTGCCCCGGGTTTTATACTGCCCTTTCCCTGGCTGCCCCATAAAAGCTTTTGCCCCGGGGTATATACTGGCCCCCGCCCAGGCTATATACGTCCCTTCCCTGCCCTGGCTATTTAAAAACTGCCCCCTTTCCCCGGTATAACTGCCCCTGCCCTTTGGGTATATACTTTACCCTGGCCCGGCCTATAATAGCCCTACCCCGGGGTAATACTGCCCCTTGGGCCCCGGGTATATACTGGCCCTGCCCTGCCTGGCCTTTTTTTACTGCCTTGCCCTGCTATATACTGGGCCCCCCCCCTGGCTATATACTGTCCCCCGCCCCTTTGGGTGCCTATAATAGCCCTACCCTGATATATACCCGCCCCCCCTGGCTATATTTCGCTCCTGCCCTGGCTATAAACTGCCCCCGCCCTGGCTTTTATACTGCCCCCGCCCCGCCCTGGCTATTTTACTGCCCCCGTCCTGGCTATATATGCCCCTGCCCCCGGCTATATACTGCCCCCGCCCGCCCTTTGGGTATATACTGCCCCTGTCCTGGGTATATAAATGCCCCCGCCCTGGCCCGCCTTTAATAGCCCCGCCCTGGCTAAAATTTCTGCCCCTGCCCCGGCTATAAAAATGTCCCGGGCCCCTCCCTGGCTATATTTCTTTCCCTTGCCCTGGCTATATACGCCCCTGCCCTTGGGTATATACTGTCCCTGCCCTGGGGTGCCTATAATAGCCCTGCCCGGCTATAAAAATCCCCCGCCCTGAAAGCCTAAATAGGGCCCGCCCTGGCTTATACTGCAAAACCCGCCCCCGGCTATATATGCCCCTGCCCGGCTATATATGGTTTCCCTGCCCTGCCCGGTTTATACGGGCCCCTTTCCCTGGCTATAAACGCCCCTGGCCCCGGCTATATACTGCCCCTGCCCTGACTGCCTATAATAGCCCTTGCCCTGGCAAAATTTCTGCCCCCGCCCTGGGGTGCCTTAAAAGCCCGCCCTGGCTTATACTTTCCCCTGCCCCCGACTGCCCATAATTTTGCCCTGCCCTGGCTATATACTGCCCCTCCCTGACCCGGGCCCAAAATGCCCTGCCCGGGTATTTACTGGGCCCCCGCCCTGGCAAAAGATAACCCTGCCCCGGCTAATATGCCCTTCCCCGGGTGCCCGATACCTGGGCCCCGGCTATATATACCCCCCCTGGTAATGAAAGCCCCGCCCCGCTACTGAACCCCGGGCCCCGGCTAATGATGCCCTGCCCTGGCTACCCCATTCCCTGCCCTGGGTTTTATGAATTTCCCCGCCCCGGCTAAACCCATACCCCCCTGGGTACCCATACCCGCTGGGAAAATTATGCCTTGCCCTGGCCCACCTATACCCTTTTTTGGCTAAGATGCCCTTCCCCCCGGGTACTGATGCCCTTTCCCCGGCTTTTTGATTTCCTTCCCCACTAAGATTGCCCTGCCCTTTGGGTACTGATGCTCTGCCCCCGGCTACTGATGCCCCCGCCTGCCTTTCCTACACCCCCGCCCTTTGGGTTTATGATGGGCCCCTTTTCCCGGCTACCTATAACCCCCGCCCTTTGGGTAATGATGCCCCCGGGCCCCGGGTATATTATGCCCCGCCCCGGCTACCTATGCCCTGCCCCTGGATACCATACCCGCCCTGGCTATTTTGATGCCCTGCCCTGGCTACCTATGCCCCGCCCTGGTTATGTTGCCCTGCCCCGGAACCTATACCCTGCCTTTGGGTAATGATGCCCTTTCCCGGTACCTATAAACCCGGGCCCCGGCTATATGTGCCCTGCCCTGGCCCGTTTAATAGCAAATGCCTTGGCTGCCCATATAGGCCCTGCCTTTCCTATAAAACCCGGGCCCCGGTTGCCAAACACGTCCTGCCTGCCAAAATACTGTCCCTGTTGCCCCATAAGTGGCCCTGTCTGCCCCGTAAAACTGGGCCCTGTCTTTCCTGCATAAATGTCCCTGCCTGCCTGAAAACGGGGCCCCCCCCGCCTACATACTGGCCCCTGCCTGCCCAATGGAGGGCTACCTATTTACATGCCAAATTACTGACATTTTTTTAATTTCTAATTTTTAGGGTTTTAACATACGCGTTTGGGGAAAATTTATAGGAAAGTGCGGAAGAGAGAGGGATTTTAAGATGTATTTTTTTTTAAAAAAAACAGGGAAAAGGGAGGGGACCCGGGGGAAAGGGAAAAACACTGTATGCTGTACTAGACGGAGAAAGAAATGGAAGAGAAAAAACAAGGGGAAAGGGATCAAAGGAGGTTTGGGCCGAAAAGAAAAGGAGAAGAGAACAAAATCCCCTCAGCGCTACCCTCTTTCCGTGAGTCCCCTGCTTTTTTTCTTCTGTGATGAAATCAGTTTCTGTATTTTATGTGGTTTGGGGACCCCGACTACGGGATGTGAATTTGGGGGGGTTGTTGGGTTTTTCTGGTTTCTTATTTAAATTCAGTGTGGGCTTGTCCCAATTGTAAAGGCCCCACACCTGGGCTGGGTGAGGGGTTTCTTGCACCATTGGTTTTTTTTTTTTAGTTGTATTTTAGGGGGCTTTTTCACACAGAGCGGGTTTTGGGGCATTTTTTTGATGCGTTTTTTTTTGGAGAAATGTACCGTTTTTTAACTGCTCTGCCTTTTTGCACAAAAGCACCCAAAAAAGCTTCCGCACCAAAAAAGCTCCTTATTTTAGCAGGGCGAGGGCGGGGAAAAAAAGGGAAAAATTTTTTAACGGATATTTTTTGTGGGGGTGGTGGGGGCTTTGTGCCGGCTGATTTTTTTTTCCCCGTCCCGGCCCCGGCTGTAAAACCCCCGGGGGATCTTTTTATCTGTCATCTGAAAAAACAAAACGGGGTTACTTATCAGTAGAGAGGGCGAATCGATTTTTAACGGGAAAAATTTAATTCTTTAGAAAATTTAGGAAAACTTTGATTCTGAACGAAGTCGAAGTTTGGGGTGGGTTCGCGGGAAAGAAGCGGTTTTTAAATTTATAAAAAAGGCTGCAAGCACATGGCGTTACATTTGGGGGATAGAAAAATCTGGGGGGGAAGAAAGGGGTAGCCCAAATGACATGTGGGAGAGATTAAGCCAATCAGAAGACCCGGGGGGGGATTCTGTGACGTCACGCACTATAGAAATCCAACGCGACGCTTTGGGGTTCACATTCCTCTCTCTGGGCCCTATTGTAGCTGCTGCAGCTCCAGTATTAGAGATCTACACAAAAGAAAGAACTTTTATAAAAGCAATTTTTTTGGGGGGGGGTAAAAAACTTTTCTCAGAAAATGCTTCTCTAATTTTTATTTTTGGGGGAATGTAAAATTTAAGCCAGTGAGGGGTAAAATTCCTGCATATTCATTTTAATGCTATCTGCTCTTTTTTTGGAGCACCCTTAATATTTCCCAAAGGTTTTTCTAAACCCGTTTTTGCTGTTGTATTCAGTTAAAAAAACAGGGTTTTTTTAATCCAAAAAACCAGTTTAAATTTTTGGTGCTCATTTCTTTTTGCGAATTATCCATGTTCGGGAAAATACTTTGGAAAGTATTTTAAAACAAAAAACTAAAAAACTTATGACTGAAGTATTTTAAATACAAATACTAAATACTTTTAAACCAAATATTTTTAAAAACAAATACTAAATACTACTTCAAAAGTATTTTCCCAAAAACTAAAATACTAAAAATGTAAAAAAAAAATTTTTATAAAAAAAAAAAATGGATCGCTTATTTGGGCCCCCTAGGATTAGCATTTCCCCGCAGAATGTCGTAGCCAGGATTCATTGGCCGACTCCTATGAAATGTCTGTCCCCAAAGGAGGGGGAAAATGCACAGTAAAGCAAACAACAGGTCCCCTTTCCTTTTGTTACAGGGCCCATTTAATGTCAGGGAATTTGGGAAAATTTTTTTTAGGGCGAATGTAAAAATCTCGCCACGTCGGGGGCACCTTTCCGCCGGTTTTCCCCCCGGGGAAACTGCGCCTGATTTATTCGGCATGGGGCGCGCTCTACATTCCATGTAAAAGTCCCCCCGCGCCTCGCCATGTTTGGGCGCATGGGGGACTTAGGCACAGTGCGGCGCTCGCCAAAATTTTCCCGCCCCCCAAGGTAGTGCACTCATACATGGGGGAGAAAATCCGCCGTCCCCTCCCCCAGTGTTTCGGGCACAGTGCGGGACTTAAGCGCATGCACGGCGCCTAAATTCGCCGTCCGGGGAGGTGCCTCATACATGCGGGAAAAATTTCCCCTGTGCCCCCCCCAGTGGTGTGGGCCTCAGTGGGGGGGAATGGCGCTGTGCGGGACTGCCCCTCCATGTTTTTCCGATGCGAGACGGGCGGGAGAACAGCGAGAAATCATTAAAGATTCCGTGCGGGTAGAATAAAAAAAAATTCCTTTTATAAAGGCGGAAAAAACATTCTCAGAAAAGAGCTAAAACCTCAAAAAAAAAAATACATTAAAAAAATACCTTCCAAAAACTAGAACGGCGCTATATCAAGAATTAGGAATTGGAAATTCCCGGGAAATACAGTAATTCAATTCTGATACTATTCTCATTGGTTGCAAAATCACCAATCAAATTAGAGCGACAGTGCCCCATTATAACCTATGGAGAAGTATTGCCCAATCAAATCAAAGGCGGGACAGTTCAAAAACGTAAAAATCAGAAAAGAGCTGTTTGGCTAGCTACGGGGGGTTTGGGCATCTGGGCCAAAAATCAGAATGGGAGCGAGGGGGCCCCCTTTATAGCCTATGGAGAAATATTGCCCAAATCATTTTCAAAGGGGGACTTAAAAATACAGTAAAAAGGCAGAAAAGACTGATTGGTTGAAGTGGCGGGGGTCGTCCACTTAGCCAAACAGGGGGCGAGCTACTTTCCATAGAGTTTTTATGGGGGAAAAGAAAAGCAGACGAGCTCTGTTTGGTTGGCAAGTTAAAAAAGGGGCGGTTATTTGGACCAATGGGGGAGCGGCGAGCCCTATGGGTTTTCTAATGCAAACTAAATAAAACGTACATGGCCGAAATCAAATGATAAAAAAAACGCCAAGTTGTCCCCAAGTGTAATAAAATGAATAATAATATGGGGGTAAAGGGAAAAAAAATATTAAAACAATAAAACAGGTTTTTTTCTTTTTTTCGTTAGCCAAAGGACAATATTTGGGGTGAACAAAATAAAGAAATAAAACCGATTTTATTGATACGAAAAAGAGAAAAAGAGGGTGATGGACTCCCCGTTTTTTTTTTTTTTAAGTGCGGTGAGGTGGTGTAACGGATATGCTAGAGGATCCTCTGAACCACCACAAGCGTTGGTGTTAGCCCCGCCAGGGAGTGGAATCTAAGTAGGTCCGGTTTTCACCAGAGCCCGCCGCAAAGCGGAGGACTTTCGCGTGGGATCTACCAGGCGCTACCCCCCGACGTGATTTGCTTTCGGTGGGAGCTGAGGGTTGCGCGTACAGAACTGAAGCAGGCTGTAAATCGGGGACAGGGGAATCAGGGCAGGGGGCAGTGGTTCGTATCGGGGGCAGGCAAAGGGCAGGACAGGGGCTATGGTTCGTGGTCAAGGGACGGAGGCAGAAGGTACGGTACACGGTAGACGAACAATACACTCAGGAATGCTTCCTCTCTAGGCACAGGGCACTATCGATTCGGCAAGGTGCTAAGGAAGAGGCAGAGCTTAAATAGGGTCATTGCCCAGTGAGACCAATCACCAGCACACTGTCCCTTTAAATTTTCCTGTAGTGCCGCGCGCGCACTATGGGGTGCGCGCGCACCCGGCCGGCGGCAGGAAAGCGCGTCGGGACGGAAACAGGAGTGTGGTGGGGTAAGTGGGACACAGCTGCCAGAATCTCCACAGCCCGAGTACCAGGCTGCGGCGCCGCCCGCAGCTGGGGACACTGCGATAGTGCGGGTGTGTCTGCGACCCGACACAGGGATCGCAGGAACACCCGTAACAGGTGGGTTATTTAAATTACAACGTTTGTTTTGAATTTAGAAAGTAATTAAAATACTTAAAATACTTCCTAAAAGTATTTTAATTACAAATACAAAATACTGAATAAAAAAAGTATTTTGATTACAAAACACAAATACCTGACAAGTATTTTAAATACTATTTTAATTACTTGTATTTTAAATACTCCCGAACACTGTATATATCCAAGGGCTACTTAAGCGTGTTTGTGCTATTGAAGTCAGTAAAAGAAAGTTTTTTTTTTAAACGCCAAAGAAGAAATTTTGCCTGTAGCATAATTTATATCCGAAGGTTAATTAAGCGTTTTACTGCTGTTGCAGTCAGTAAAAGAAACGGTGTTTTAACACGCCACATAGCTGTTAATTTTTGCCAGCTCATTTCTTTTGCGCAATTTAGATCCAAGGGTTAATTAAGCATTTTTCTGCTGTTGTAGTCAGTAAAAGAAACGGTGTTTTTCAACGCCAAAGAAGACATTTTGTCTGTAGCATAATTCATATCTGAAGGTTAATTAAGCGTTTTTCTGCTGTTGTAGTCAGTAAAAGAAACGGTGTTTTTCAACGCCAAAGAATACATTTTTCCTGTAGCATAATTTATATCCAAAGGTTGATTAAGCTTTTTTTTTGCTTTTATTTTCAGTAAAATACACAGTGTTTTTAAACGGCACATACAAGTAAATTTTTACCTGGCCATTTGTGGAGCGCAATTTATATCCAAGGGTTTCCCAAGCTTGTTAGTGGGTTCATTTGAGTCAAAACGGGGTGTGTATTTATCATATACAGATATCTTCATTAAACAGATCTGTACATTTTTGAACAAACAGTATGTCAGACAGAGAGGTGGCAAGCTCTTCACATGCGAGGGGCCCAGTGGCACAAACATTCCTGGAGCAGGCACAGGTCACAGCCACAGTAAAGTGAAGTCGCAGCGGGGGTGACTCGGTGAGGCCAAGAACTCCGGTGTCATGAAGCGGCCGTGTGTTGATAAGTAACACAATGGTTCTTGATAGTTTGAGAAGGTCATCAACTTTATCCCAGATGACATCTGACAACCCTAGCGGTGGGTTCGTCAGATACCACTATTAGTGGGCATGGCCCGGAAAGTCACGGCCCCCCACCTGCCCCTCACCCGCCTCTGTCCCATTCGGGTCCCACCAGAAACTATTGTGGTCTAGGTAGCCCACATACAGCGAGGACGAACAATTGGCTCGCACTACTTGGTAACGAAGAGTGGGCAGACACCCCGCTTCTTGCAGTTTTTGTGAGAGGGGCAAGGAGGTTTTTTGGCGAGCCGTCAGCCTCGCATACCAAGACCGTTGAGGGGGACAGCAGTGATGATCAAACACTCATGAAGTATAAACGTGGTGGTTTGAATCCATTTTCTGTGTTACACCAGTTTGCTCAAATGCAGCGTATGGAACTTGAACTGAAGGAGACCATAACTACAGGGAATGTTTTAGGTGCTTATTTTGCATTCTGTACCATTGTTGATTGAATTCAGTACAAAACTGGAATGGGAGAGAACAAAAAAGAAGCAAAAGCAAATGCTGCAAAACTGGCTTTGTATGAACTTCTTCAGTATGAAGATTGTGAATCGTATGTCCAACTTACAGAATCTAAAAACACACGTCCTTCTGGAGGCCCTCCCCTGTTACCGGTGGAACAAATTACATCCACACAGATTTCAAGTGGTTTAAGAAAGCAAGTTGATTAACATTCATTTGTTCATGAACAAATAACACAGGTCATAAAGGAAGAGTTTGCTGAACTATTATCCAGGTGTCCAGATTTTGAAAGCTGTGGAAATCCTTTAGCTTCATTTGTAATGGAAAAGGCTCCTCACTCAACCACCTCCAAGACTATAAAATAAATAATACTTATAATAATTTTTAGAGCCTATAGAGAAGAGTTTCCTTCAGCCTCATCTGTCATATCCGTGTACCGTACCTCTTGCCTCCGTCCCTTGACCACGATCCTTACCGGCTGTCCTGACCTTACACTTGTCCCCCACTACGAGCCTGCATGACGATTCTGCACCACGCTACACCTCGGCTGCCTCCGCAAGTAAGTCACGTCAGGGGTAGCAACCTGGTAGACTCCCGCCGCAGCAAGTCCATCCCGCTTTGTGGTGGGCTCTGGTGAAAACCGGGACCTACTTAGATTCGGCTCCCTGCGTGGCTTACGCCATCGCTTGCGGCAGTCCAGAGGATCCACTATCTCCACCCGTGACATATCTGTTCCAGCAGGTATAATTTTGCGTGATTCAAGCAGCGATTTAATCTCATCATAGGGGAGATCGCTTTAAATATCTTAAAAGGTCGAATTTCTCTAAAAGTGACATAAAGCAGCTGAGCGATAAAACACTATACAAACTTTCGGTTCCGGCGCGTGTATGAGCAGAGGCTGAGGTGAAGCGCTCTGACCCCGTTCCTCCGTAAGCACCTCTTCCCCGCAAAGCGAGACTTTACAATCGGCACTTTTAAGTGCCAGAAACAACAGGCTCGCTCCGGTGCTTGGAACGAGTTGATTAAAAGCCACGGGGGAGCAGGGTGGATCATTAACTCCCCGGGCAGCTTGCTGAGAGGAACTTTCAGAGAGGGAGGGGGAGAAGGCCCATGTGCTCTGACCACAGCCGCAGCAACTGACCTGATTTACTTCAGAAGTACTCCAAGATCAAGGCTGTAACCCCAGGTTATCTTTCTTATCTGTCATCTGAACAAACAGACAGGGATTACTTATCATTAGAGGTGGGCGAATCGATTCTAACGAAGTAGAATTTGTTTAGATTTTCAGGAAAACTTTGATTCTGAACGAAGTCGAAGTTTGGGGTGATTCGCGGGAATGAAGCGTGTTTTTAATTGATAAAATGGCTGCAAGCACATGGCGTTACATGGGGCAAAGAACTCTGGGAGGAAGAAAGGAGTAGCCTAAATGACATGTGCAGAGATGAAGCCAATCAGAGAACGCCGGGATTCTGTGACGTCACGCACTATAGAAGTCCGGACGCGACGCTGGCAGTTCACATTCCTCTCTCTGTGCCGTATTGTAGCTGCTGCAGCTCCAGTATTAGACATCTCACACAAAAGAAAGAACTTTTATACAGCGATTTTTGGGGGGTGTCACAGCTTTTCTCAGAGACTGCTTCTCTTACGTTCTAATTTTGATTTTGTGCGGTATTGTAATTGAAGTCCAGTGTGCGTCCAAATTAGTTGCATATACATTTTAATGCTATCTGCTCAGTTCTGGAACACATTGAATATCCAAGGGTTATCTAAGCCTGTTTTTGCTGTTGTATTCAGTTAAAGAAACAGCGTTTTTTCAATCCAAATACCAGTTAATTTTTGGCTGCTCATTTCTTTTGCGCAATATATATCCAAGGGCTACTTAAGCGTGTTTGTGCTATTGGAGTCAGTAAAAGAAAGAGTTTTTTTAAACGCCAAAGAAGAAATTTTGCCTGTAGCATAATTTATATCCGAAGGTTAATTAAGCGTTTTTCTGCTGTTTTAGTCAGTAAAAGAAATGTCGTTTTAACACGCCACATAGCTGTTATTTTTTGGCAGCTCATTTCTTTTGCGCAATTTAGATCCAAGGGTTAATTAAGCATTTTTCTGCTGTTGTAGTCAGTAAAATACACGTCGTTTTAACACGCTACACAGCTGTTAATTTTTGGCAGCTCATTTCTTTTGCGCAATTTAGATCCAAGGGTAATTAAGTGTGTTTCTGCTGTTATAGTAAAAGAAAGGGTTTTTTTAAACACCAAAGAAGAAAATTTTGCCTGTAAGCTATAATTCATTAACCGAAGTTTAATAAGCCTGTTGTGTGCTTTTATACTCAGTAAAATACACAGTGTTTAGACGGCACATACAAGTAAATTTTTCCTGGCCATTAGTGGAGTGCAATTTAATATCCAAGGGTTACCCAAGCTGTTTAGTGGGTTCATTTGGAGTCAAAAACAGTTGGGTATTAATCGAAGATACAGACATCTTCATAAACAGAGTCTGAAATATTGAACAAACAGTATGTCAGACAGAGAGGTGGTAGGCTCTTCACATGCAAAGTTGGGCAGTGGCACAAACATTCCTGGAGCAGTCCAGGTCACAGCACGTCAAGGAAGTCGCAGCGGGGTTACACGGTTAGGGCCAGAACTGCTGTGACATGTGGCGGCCGTGTGTTGATCGGCGAACGCCAAGTTTCTTGTGTTGGTAAGTAGGTCATCAACTTCATCCAAATGAACATCTGACAACCTAGCGGTGGGTTCGCAGATACAACTCTTAGATTTGGCATGGCCCAGAACAGATCAGCGCCCTCACCTGTCCTCACCCGCCTCTGTCCCATTCGGGTCCCCTCAGCCAGAAAACTAGTATTGTGGTCTGGCTCAGCGCCACTATACAGCAAGGACACAATTTGAGACAGTCATCAGCTACTTGGCAACGAATTGAATGTGGAGAGTGGTAGTGGGGAGGGTTTTTTGGCGAGCGGCCATCCTCCTGCAAATCCAAGACCGTTGAGGAGGACAGCAGTGAGATCAACACTCATAAGTATAAGACGAGTTGGTTGAATCCATTTGCTGCATTACACCCATTATGTTCCAAATGCACCGAATGGAACTTGAACTGAAGGAGACCATAACTACAGGGAATGTTTAGGTGCTTATTTGCATTCTGTTTGCCATGTTGATAGAATTCATACAAAACTGAAATGAGACAGAACAACAAATGAAGCCAAAAGCAAAGTCGGCAAAACTGGCTTTGTAAGAAACTTCTTCAGTATGAAGAATTGTGAAACGTATTTCCAACTTACCAGAAACTAAAAACACAAGTCCTCTGGAGGCCCTCCCCTGGTTACCATGGAGCTAATTACATCCAAGAGATTTACAGTGGTTTAAGAAATGCAATTGATAAACGTTCATTTGTTCATGAACAGATAACCAGGTTATAAAGGAAAGTTTGCTGAACTATTATCCAGGTGTCCAGAATTTGAAAGCTGTGGAAATCCTTTTAGCTGCATTTGTAATGGGAAATGGCTCCTCACACAACCGCCTCAAAAGACTATAAAATAATTCATACTAATAAAATTTTTAGAGCCGTAGAGAAAGATTATCCTTCAGCCTCATCTGTCATACCCTGATCGTACGCTCTTGCCTCCGTCCCATGGACCACGATGCCTTGCAGCTGTCCTGACCATACACTTGTACCCTGACTCCGAGTTGCCTTACGATTTGTACCTCACTACATTCTTGGCTGCCACCAGCGCAGGCAAGTCACGACAGAGGTTAGCGACCTGGCAAGACTCCGTCCGCAGAAGTCCATCCCGCTTTGCAGCGGGCTCCAGGTTGAAAACCGGGACCTACTTAGACCCAGCTCCCTGGCGTGGCTATTGCCATCGCTTGCCGGTGGTCCAGTGGATCCACTAACCGCTGTCCGTGACAACCGCGCTGAACAATAACGCATGTCCCCCCCCGCATTAAAAGTCTGAGCAAACGTCAAGGTGTCCCACGAGCAGGAGCTGCCACTGGCCGACATAAAATTACACAGGGGTGTACTACTATCCGCTTGGACATCAAAACTCGTTAATGCCTTCTCTGTTTCATCAATTTCCCCCTGGTCAATAATTTCACCCGTTAATATATTTATTTCCTGTCATCATTTTCCCCGTTCAATAATTTTCCCCCTGTAATATATTTATCCTGTTCATCAATTATCCACCATGTTCAAAAATTTCCCCCTGTTAATATATTTATTCCTGATTCATCAATTTCCCCCAGTTCATCAGTCCTTGACTGCCCCTGACCCGACCTTTGTGCTACGTTACCTGACGCTTCGAATCTCCTCCACCTGCCCCTGACCTGTTGGCCTGAACTTGACTACGAGTTTTCGTCTTCGATATGGTACCCGGGTGTGCCCGGGGTGCCACCGCAAGCTAGTCGCGGGGCCCGGGATAGCGACCTGGAGGACTCCCACCACAGAAAAATCCCCCTGCCCTTTTCGGCGGGGTCTGGTGAAAAAACCCGGGGGCCCACTTAGACCCCGCTCCCCGGTGTGGCCCCCTCCACCGGGTTTCGTAGTCCCCAAAGGGGTCACTACCCGTTTCCCTTAAAAATTAAGAAGTGAAGCCAAGTTTTTCCTTGGGCCCGTTCTTTTAATGGTGCCGAGTCCCCCCCACTTGGGAAAAGGGGGGGACTGGGAGTACCACCAACCTTGGACAGGAGCACGGTCAGCTTCTGCACCTTTGGGATTGGGTAAACCATTCTGCCGTCTCTTGGCCCAAACGCTCGGTGGGAAAGACTTCCCGGCACCATTTAGTGCCGAGGACAGGATTACTGGAAACCCTAGATATGGAAAAAACAAAGGGGGTTTTTCCCTTTGGCAGAGGTGGGGAAGCCTTGACTGCCTGAAATGGGAGGCGTGCCCCCTGGGTTCCCGCTGGTTGGACAGGGGGGCCACCACCTCTGAAAAACGTATGGGAAAACCCCAAGAAAGTTGATGCAGGGCCCTGGGGCCCCAAAGTTAGGTCCCTGGTCACCTTTTCCCTTTTCCCCCCTTCAGTTTGACCCAAAACCATGGTTTGGCCCCCTCTTTTGGGAAACTTAGGGAAAAAACGCCACCCCCCCCGAGTTTTGGTGGGTTTTACCACCAAAACCTCACTGACTGACTGTTACCGGCCGCCGACCCGTTTAGCCCCTTTGCCCCTTCTTTCTGGGACCTGCCAAAATGGGGGGTCTAAATGGGGGCCCTATGGCTCCCAAAAATTTCACTGTACCACCCTGCTGACTCCCGCCACACTAAACCCCACTTAAAGGTTTTGTGCCACTTGGGCCCGACACGCAAGCTGCCCTCTCTTTTCCCCCAAAAATAAAGGGGAAACCCTTTTACACTGTTGGGCCCGGGGCAGCTCAAGCATCACATGGCTTTTAAAACCCCCAGTATGCTGAAAGACACCCCCAAATTTACATCTCCGGGCCCCAAAAATAACTCCTACTGTCCCAAGAAACCCAGATTGTCCCTTCCCCCCCAAATCCCCTTCTCTCCCCCCCATCTCCTAAAAATTTAAAAAAGAGAAAAGGAATGGGTTCCAGGGCCGGACGGGTGGGAAAAATCAGGGTAGGCAACCCCGGGAGGGGGCCACTTATCCCAGGAAGAAAAGGGGGGGGACAAGGGGGCATGGAGTGGGCTGAAAAAGTTTTATTTGGGGGGGACTATGCCTTTTTTTTAACTAGGGCCCCCAAATACCCAGTCCCACCTTTCTTGCTTCCCCGCCCCAAAATTTGATTCGGCTACCTCATTAGGGTTTTTCCTGTCAACCCCCCCCCGTTTCCCCCTCAAAGGTATCACTGTACAAAGCCTGACCGCCCCGCAAAATAACCCCCCCTTGCAACCTCCTCATCACAAATGGCCCCCCCCTTTTGCAAGAGGGGCCGGGTGGTCTTCCCCCCCCCTCTTTTCTGCCCAAGTCCTCAAAAAGTTGGGCCCCACTGTAAAAGGGGGGCAGAAAGGGCCAAAAAGGGGGGGAAAAAAAAAAAAAAAAAGGGGGGGGGGGGGTGTGGGGGGTGGGTTTTTTTTTCTTTGGTTTTTTTGGGGGGGGGGGGGGGGGGGGGCTGTGGGAAGCGAACAGGGAAAGGTGGTTTAGGGCAAGTGAAGCCCCTCACCTGCTCCCGGGCCCTTTCCAACAGGGGTTTTGTGTGTCAAACCCCACCGACTCTTGGGGTGGGGTTGTTTAAAACTTTTATCGGGGAGAAACTTTTATGACCTGGTGTTGGTTCAAAAAATGGCCAATTGAAGAAAACCCCATGCTGTGGCCTTTGCAGGGGGACCCTGCTGTGAAGTTTCCCCTTTCGTGCTGCCCAAACTGTGGGGCTCCCAAAACCCCTTCTGTTTCCTTTTTACGCTATCGTAGGATCTAAGGCCCCCACTTGTTTTTTTTTCCCTGGGGCTGACTTTTCCCTTTTTAGGCTCTTCCCACTTTTTTTTTGGTCAGTTTTTTCCCACGTAGGGCCCCGGGGAAATTTAAGGGGGAAGCAATTCTAATACAGCAGCAGCCCTTGCGTGTCAAACTAAAATAAAACAAAGTAAAGAAAAACCAAAACCCAAACTCCCTCTGCATAATTTTAAGCATGGCCCAAGTTCTACAGCACCCACAGGCTCTCAAAAAGCCTGGGAAAAGCTGTTTTTTAACGCGATTCGTCCCGAAAAATAAATTTGGACCGAAAATAAATTTTTTTTCCCGGGAAAAATTTGGCCCAAGGGCGGGGGACCGATTTTTTTTGGGGAAAAAATTTTTCCCAAACTCTAATTAAAACCAAACCCTGGCTTCCCCGAAAAGCTGGGAAAACAGGGGGCTCAATGGGGGGGGGCCGGTAATTCCGCCCCCCGGCCCAATGTGAGCGCCCAGGGCAGGGAAACGCTGAGCGTTTGGGTCATATAAGACCCAGATCAGCTCTGCAATCTGTTCAGGGGATGTATTTCCCCTAGAATTGCCTTGTGACTTGGGCTAATATATAAGCCTCCATTACAGGGGAAGTCATAAAAAAGGGGATGGGGCAAAATGCCCCGAAGGGGTTTTTCCCTTTTGCCCAATGATGGCACAATTTGTAAAATAAAATAATTTAAGAAAAACACACATTTATTAAAATGATGTCAGTAGCCCAAACTGCAACTTTTACCACACACCCAACGAACCTTGTACTGTATCACTTATATATAAACATCAGTGGCGGAATAACAAAACTTATTTTAGTGCTACTTTTGTCTGTTAAAAAAATACATTAATAAAGTGAAAAACGGGGAGGGGGGAGAGGTTTATTATTTCCCCTCATATTTAAAAAAAAAAAAAAAAAAGATAAATTAGAACATTTTAGAATAACAACATAAAAATAAAGCCTAACATATCACATAAAAAACTAGAGTAGCCAAGTGCAAGAAAGGTTAAAAGCATTATCCCCTACATGTACTAAAAAAAATGACCCCGGGTCGGGAAAGGGGGGGAAAACAACCTTTTAAAGAAACTGGTTAAGGTGTGTGAGCAGAAGAGGTTTGGGGACCACGGGGTTAAACTGGAAATAAATGAAGATAAAAAGGGTGTTAAGCAAAGAGGAGAAAGAACCCTAGAAAAACTGCTAAGATTTGGGAGTCATTGTAGAAATAGTGTCGGATTAAGGAGTGGCAGCCCAAAGAAAATAGGCTTTCAAAATTTTAAAGAATAAATTCCTTAACATTGTCAGATAATGAAAGCCTTGCTGCCCTGAGACCATCAATTATGAAAGCCTATCTACCCCGAGACTTGGAGAGAGGTTTGGGTAAACCCGTGGCGATAAAAGAAAAATTTAAAAATTTGCCTCCCGGTTTTTTGCGCATTTTTAAATTAAAGTGAGCAGCATTAAACAGAAAAAAAAAAAAATTAAAAAACTCTTATTTTTGACTGGACAAAAAACATTTTGACCACTCAAATCGGGAAATGTGCCCCCTGTCTTTGCAGAGTGGGGTTTGATATGTATATTCCCACTTCCCCCAGGTATGGTCAAATTGGAGTACCTTGGGTCCACCAGTGGAAATCATCCTTCCGGTCCACCCTTCAGATATATGGATATAATACAGGTCCATCACAGTGGTATAGTAAAATGTGCTTATATAATTGTACAATATGAAACACAGTGGAAACCCAAATTTTGAAAGGGTTTCTGGCCCCGTTTTAAAAAACAGAAATAAACCCCCATGCACCAAATCTGATAAAATTTCCCAAAAAACCCAAAAAAAATTTTAGCCAAAAAAAATGAGTCCTTTCCCAAAAAGGCCGGGCCCTTCGTCTCCCCCACTCAAAAGGAGGCTTTTCCCATGCCAAACCCTAATATACAACACCTTTATGCAGCTCTTATGCCAAAAAGTGTCGCATTTAACCCTGCATTAATTTTTCATGGCCAAATTTTTAAACTGGAAAAAGGGTAAGACACCCTTTTTTGGGTGCAGGGGGACCCGTCTTAAAACGTGACATATTTTTAAAGTGCCATGAACAAATTTTAAACCCTAACCCGAAGCACAAATTTAAAATTTTGGGGCAGCACTTTTCCACCCAAAGACACTTTTCATACACCTGGGGCCCCGGGTTTTTTTTTAAACAAAAAACCAAATTAAAATTTTCCACCAAAAGAAAACAGGGAAAAGGGAAAAAAATTTTTAATTCTGGGACTTAGTGTAAACCAAAAAAGTCTAAAATTAGTCACATCTTAAAACACTTTTGTCCCAACCTTTTTTAAAACTTATTTTGTTTTCATACAAACACTGAAACCTGAAGAAGTGTAAAAAATGCACTTATGTTTTGCTAAAAAAAATTTAATTTGCCCCTCCGGAATCCATATTGACAGTAACTCTTTAAAAATATAGATATTTAAAGCAAATCTTTTTAAACTTTTTTAAAATTTTTTTAAACCCCGGGTAACGTTAGTGAGAAACCCGGGGCAATATTTTACACAGAAGGTTTTTGTATCAGGCTTTCTCACAGACCCTTTTTTGTGGGGAAAACTTTACCAAGTAGCCACAAAAGCTCTGTGGGTTTGGGGGTGAACAACAAAACCCAGCCCAAAGTTTTTGGGGAAAAGGTGGGGGAAAGCAGGGGTTTCCCTGGGTTATTTACCAGGGGTTTCAACATCGGGATGGATTTTTTCCAGGCCAGGTTAACCTCGAAGAACTGGCCATTCGGGGAAGCGGGGGGCCTTTTACTGGAAAAATACTGATCTGAAAACTTTCGGAAAAACTTGGGTTTCGCTGGCAATTGTTTCAATTGAAAAACCGCCCCTGGATGTATCAGAAGGGTCTCCATCTTCGCTGGCCCACTTTTCCCACTGGTTGCCGATTTGATGAAGTTTAAAAAAAATTCCTGGGGAAGCTTTTTAAACCGTAAAAAGGGGGGCACCCATGGGGTGGTTTTTTGAAAAACAGGAAAAATCTCTCTATCTCGCTGGCCCGTTTTTCCCCCGCTGATGCCCCATAGAAAGAGCTTTTAAAACCTGATGAAGCTTTGACCCCTATAAGGTGTAAAAGTAAAATATTTGAAAAAAAAAATTATATGTCCTTTTCCTTTTTTAAAACCAATTATGCCCTGCTTTTTCTTTTGTAATTTTATTTTTTGCAAAATGTACACAATATCAAATATTTTCTTTAAGTCTTCATATCACAAATCTTCCAAATAATAAAGTTTTAAAAAAGCATTTTATGTTGCCTTCCCTTTTAAAACCTAAACCGACCCCCTTAAAAAAAGGGGCAAAACAGCTTACAAGAAACGCGTTGCTTTTAATCCTTATTCCAATTAAAGGACACATATTTATGGAATGATTCTGTTAGGGAACCATGTATGATTGGATTTTTCACCCTTTTCGGTTTTCAAATTCCCAACTTGTTTTTTTAAATAAATGGATCCAGCATTCAGGGGCTTCCCTTTAAAAAGCAAAACTTTTATTAAATGTGAAAATTTCATGAATGGCACAGAAGGGACACTGGGAAAACCACCACCAAACCGGGGACGCGTTTCGGGGTAAACTTTCCCTTTTTCCTGGCCCCCAAAAATTTGTGTGTGCTAAACCCGGTTAAAAAGGCCAGATGGATGAAAATAATGGACCCAAAAGGGTCCTGGGGAATTTTTTTCCCTTTTACCCCCCTTTATGGCCAATATCCAACTTGTAGCACATATTTTCCCTTTAATCTCTATGTCACAAAAACATAAACATAAAACAACAAAAAAAGACATCATCACAGTTTTCCAAAGTAAAATGTGAATTAAAATACTCCCTTTTTTTCCCCTTTTTAAACTCGCAGCAGGCATATGGGAATTTTAAAAATACAAAAAGAAGATTTTAAAGCTAATAAATATGGATCTTATTTAGAGAATTTGTGAGAATTTGTAAATTAAAAGAGTAGGGAAATATAACAGTACCTTTTCTTATATTTTTATGCACTGTAAAAAATAATAAATAAAAAAATAAATAAATATACAAAACTTAAACCTAAAATTATAATATAATTATATGGCATTTCACATGAACTGCAATTTAATATATAAGGGACCTGTCTATTTTTAAGACCTTGGGGGAAATCAGTTTTTAAATTTTCTAGTACCAGAAGTTCTCTTTTCGCACCTGCGTTCCCAGTCCCCCCCCCCTTTTGGATCCCACTCTTCAATCCCACATACTCGTAAGGGTCTAAATCCTGCATGTACCCTACAAAATGTCGGGCTGCCCCACTTGTGTCCAAATCATTTTTTAATTCAGAAAGGTTTTCATAATTCGTAGCATCAGCTTCCTTGTGCTGCACCCCATAGACTTGTCACACTCGTCAATAATGGCTATACCAAGGGTGAGTATACAATTTAAAAATTTTGTTTTTTTATACTCTTTAGGTTTGGGGTATTAATTTTATTTCCTGCTTTTTTGTGTCTTGATAAAAAAGGAGTTCGTTAACCAGAACCAAAAACATGCTTACACACACAGGGTTCTACCCATGGGGGGAGAAAGATGAAATATGTTAAATTGACACAAAAACGCAAAAAATAAAATTTAATACCCCACAACCTAAAGAGTATAAAAAAAAAAAATTTAAAAATTTGTAATACTCACCATCTGTTATACCCCAAATTAATGAAGAGTGACAAGGTCTAGTGGGTACAGCACCGGAAGCTGTTTTACAAATATATAACACCTATCGCAATAAAAGTGCATCGGGCCCAAAAGCCCGGGAGCACCACATTTTTAAGGACATGCAGATCTAAACACCTTCGAGTATGGGGCATTGAAAGAGAGGGGTCCAACAGGGGGAGACGGGGGAACAGCGGTGCAAATTAGAGAAGCTTCTGGATACTAAATTAAAACTAGATTTCCCCCCCAAGGGTTTTAACTAAGCAGACTCCACATTATATTAAATTGCAGTACCATAGTAAAATTTGCAAAAATAACTATCACTTAAATTTCATTTTTTTTAATGTAGTATTATTTATTTAAATTTATTTTTTTAATTTTCAACAGGCATAAAATATAAGAACAGGTACTTTTTTTATTCCCTACTCATAAAAATATTTACAAATTCTCAAAAATTTTCTCATAAAAAAGATCCAAATTTTTTATGCATTTAAAGAAAAACTTTTTGTATATAAATTTCCTAATCCCAAGCCAGTTCAAAAGGGAAGAAAAGGGAGTATTTTAATCTAAATTTACTTTGGGAACACAAGGATGATGTTTTTTTAGTTTTTAAGTTTTTTTTTAATGGACAATAGAAAAGGAAAAAATAGTGCACAAATTGATATTTTGGGCCCGAAGGGGGCAATAAAATTCCCCGGATCCTTTGGCCATTTTTCTCACCCATCTGCCATTTAACCAGGGAGCACACACAAACTTTGAGGGAGGAAAAAGGGGAAACAGCCCCCAAACGCGTCGCCGTCTGGGGGTGGGTTTTTGCCACGGTGCCCCTGTGCCATTCAAGTAAATTTTACATTTTAAAAAAAAGATTTGCTATCACCGAAGCACCGAAGCGATCCTTTTTCTTGGGAAAAAATTTTGCCCAAAGTTCCAGCCGGGTCGAAGCTGCTTTTTTATTCCGGGAATTTAAAAGCATCGGAGCCCAAAGGGGGTCACCCTTTATTTTATTACGGATAAAACAGGGCAGTCCACAAGGGCGTTTTTCACCTTTGTCTTTCTGGTGTCAAATGCCCAAAGTGAGCCGGAACAATTCAAATCGGGAAAAGAAAAGAAAAGGGGCATTTCGTAAGACTCACACTTTTTAATGCCCTAACATGAGGGGGGATTCTAGGGGTGGGCCCCCAAACTATGAATATTAAACACTTAGAATGTTTGGGAAAGCAGGGACATTACGTTTTGAACAGGGGGACGTATTTCAATGTGGCATGTTTTAGCCTAGGGGGTCGAAGTGGACAGATTGCTAAGGGCAAAAAAACTCCAATACTCTTTTAAATTAACCAAACAATAATAAAAAAGTAATTTATGAAATTTTCAAACGATATTAAATTATTTAAATTTAATAAAAAAGTTATAATTTAAAATAATATAAAAAATATAATATTCAAAAATAAAAAAAATCTGCTATAAAAGATTAAAATTAAAATAGAATCAAAAACAATTTTCATTAAATAACCCACGATGATTTTAGTTTTTTTACATTTTAATTTTTTACTACATAAATTTCAATTTATTTTTGCCTCTCACCCTTTATTCCCCATACGCAAAGCCAGCACACCAAGGCCCTTGCGGGGACCTGGGGCCACCAAGCAAATCACTTCCAAGTTTTAATCAGGGGACATGCTTTTCAATACTTTTTTTATTTCCCCTACTATAGCCTTTATACAGTTGGGTGCATTATTATTGCGTCTAAGTTCCATAATGCGCCAAACACACTCATTTATAATCACACAAAAAACACTTTTTATATATTCACGTGCATTTGACACTGAAAAATAGATGCTAAAAGCCCTAGTTCATACATGTTCCCTAATGTCCTTCCCAAAAATTTATTTTTTATAAATTAAATTAAATTTTTTCTTTTTTATTTAAATTTTTAGAGCTAAAGTGTGGTTTTACTAATATATCTGCATTCTAATACCGTTGTGGACCTTGCTGGAGAACGAACCCCATATCAGAACCAGGCAGCTCATCTTAAAAAACAACATATGCTTTTGTTTGAGTTGTACCAATCTTGGTATAACTGCTCAGGTGAGCAAATTTCAATTTGTGTTTGTATTTCTATTATACCGAACGTACTATATGAGGTGCACTTGTCCCTCCCTCTTTTTGTCTCCTCTGTGTATCCCATCTAGCACAAAAATGTACATTTCTTTAGTGAGGATGAGTTCCCCAAAGTCTCTGTGCCCCTTGTAGGTTAAAATCTTGTGAGTGCATACATCTGTGTATACAGACCGAGGACCCATACCAACCCTTTTTGCCCCCCTCCCCCCAAAAAAGACTAAAATCACTCTGATAGGATTCCATTTCAAATCTGATTGAAGTCCTTGTCCCATTGATTTAAATGGGAAATCCATGTGTCAGTGCAAATGACACAGAAATTCCCAACACTAATTAGTCCCATCAAAATGTGGCTAATCTCTGTGACGAAACACAGCAAAATCCACCGCTACATTTATACAACCTTTCTTAACAGATTTTAGATGCTGATTCCACATCAGATTTTCCATTTTGGGAATATTTGTCATGTGATCATACTCTTAGCCATCAATGAGGGGGTGGTTTTTGATTTTTTTCTCCCTGCGCTGAAAGTTATTTAGCCTAGAAACTGCCCTGTCTTCTTTTCAGTCAGATTTATTCTTTATTACATTTTGAAAACATAAAAGGATTATTACCAAAGAAAAAAGACATATTAAATATTTAAAATGGTATTCCCATCATATTAATTAGCTTTAGTCATGTAAAGATTTAAAAAAAAAATAACACGCACACATTACCATTTTATTTTTGCTTCTTTCAAAAATTTGAGCAGGGTTTCTCCTCTTTTTTGCAGAAGGGGTCCAAGGTTTTACCCACCCCCCTCTCTCTGCTCCCGCAGCCCGCCAAAAGGTCAAAACAAAATAGAACAGCCTCCATTTTCAAAAATGATAAGGGCATGCTGGTTTTGGCACCAAAAACAATGCAAACACAGCCCCAATATAGCACACCTACAAAAACTAAAAACGTTAAAGGAGACAGGAATTTTTTGAGAAAGCATTCTGCTACTTTTGGGAAAAATAAAAACTTGAGGTTTTTTAGTTGCATTTTTTACAAAACTTAATTGCCCACTACCAACGGGAAGGTGATCTCAATCCCAAATTTGGGAAACCCATACTATATGTTTTCCCTCTTGGGGTCCCCGTTCAGACCTCCACATTTTAGAAGAGAAGATTCCCGCTATAACCTGATCTATTAAAAACCTGGTTTTGATGAGGGGGAAGAAGCAGAAATGCTTTTCCCCAAAAATTCTTATGTCCCCTTTAACTGTTTTTAGAGCTTGTAAAGTGCTGCTGATATTATGTTGTGTTCTCATTGCTTTTGTCTGCCACACCAGCATGCACCTATATGCTAATTTTCAAAATGGATGTGCTGACCATATTTTGCTTTGGGGAAGTGGCTGGCTCCCATCTTGGTTTTTGCACTCCACCCAACTGCACAGATTTTTTAATCAGATCAGGTTATAGCTGGAATCTTCTCTCCCTGAAATATGAAGGTCTCAACAGACACCAAGAGAGGTAACATATAGAGTAAGTTCCCATCTGGATTGCAGTCACCTTGCCATTGGTAGATGGGCTTTTACAGTTTTGATCAAAAATGTACGCTAAGAACCTCAACATTTTTATATATTCCAAAGTAGCAGAAATGATTGTCAAGAATGGTGACATCACTCCCTGATGTGTTATCAGCAGCACAGGAGCTTGTTTATGCTTCTTACTAACAAACTTTAACCCTTTAGAGCTCTGTAGCCTTCTGCTCTGCTGCTTAAGCCCTTCCATTACTAATGTCCCTCTAACAGGCTCAGCTTTCAGTAGTAGAGTTAAAATGTCAGTCACTGCTGTAGAACTGCCCACAGGCTGCACCAGAAGTGGGTGCTTGAAGGTGGTTGTGAATGGCAGGCTCCGTGAAACAGTCAGGTGGGAAACTCTTTTAAAGCAACCCCACACCACAGCATTTGGCTGAATTTAAGCAGACAACATAGCTTATCCATCATACAACATTCACCAGTGACCCAGTCCTATCCAAAATTTTGCCTGCTCTGACGCCAAGAAACCAGGTCATTAGGCTATACACAGTAATATGAAAATGGTGTCCAAAATCGGACGGTATTTTAACATTGTTGGACCACGCAGCAGCCTCGTTTTTTTGCGGAAAAAACAAACGCAGTCAGATTTCGGATTCTTGGCTGCTCATTACATTGAGGTTATGGGAATCCAATGGCGGCCCAGCGGAATACACAACATGTTCTATATTCCGCCGGACGGTTTTAGGTTTAGGAAACCCTCAGCAAAATATCAGTGATGTGCAAAACCTACAAAGCAAACGGGAACTGGAAAAGAGGGATCTGAGTGACTACATAACGATATTACTTAATTTGCCAAAGGCAATCCTAAACTCAGATATTCTATATGATTAATTAATACTTAACTTTTAACAAAAAATAAAGTGCTATTAAAATTGCATAACCAGATCCTCACCAAGGTTTAATCTTAAAGCCAATGTCGAGAGCTCCAACAATGATATCAACTCTATCAGTATGTATCTATATATCTTGGGCTCATAGAGATTCAAGGTTAATGAACTCCATTACTACAATCACAGAGCAACCTCCTTGTGACTAAGTATAGAAGTGGTAAGTCCAGCCTCTCAAACAACCTATCTTGAATCAACTCCCTCACTATATTATCAATGCTAACTAGCAGTAACTCAGGCTTCAGAAGGGAAAGGAAAATAAAAAAAGTGGACTTCCTCTCTGAGAATTGTTCAGAGTAAGGCTATGTCCACACTGCACATGATTACGATCGTATCTCCGGCGCTTTTCAGTTTTTAAAAGCGCCACAGATACGACGTCAGTGCGGTTCCCCATAGCCGTCAATAGAAAAGAACGAGTTGCTGTCTACACAGCTCGTCTTTATCTCTGCCCGTCTTTCGGCAGCGGCGTATTATACAACATGTATGATAATACGCCGTGCTTCTCGTCTTCTTGACGTCTTCCCATACAATGCCTTGTATGGGGAGCGTCGGGAAAACGAGAAGCGTGCCGCGGCTTTGCACAAAGCGTGACAAAATCCGCGGTCCTGCATCAAGAAAGAACGGCCGCTTTTGGGGCCGTTTTTTCTCTGATGCAGTGAGACAAACCCTTTAACCCAACGCTGCCTGCAAAATCAAATGGTGTATAAATCTGCAATTGCTGGGAAAAGCAATTTTCTGAAAGGGGCTTTTTGTAAAAGGAATCGGCTGCTGATTAAAGAGTATCAAACCTCCCCTACATTTCCCAAAGAACTGGCTTCTCAGGGACTAGAGGTTACCCCCGAATTTCTATTTTTCAAATACATATAAAAAGATACACACTGAAGAGCAAAATTTTTGTTGGATCTCTAGATATTGGCTTTGGGAATTCAACCCTGGTGAGATCGGGTTATGAAATTTTTTAAAAGCACTTTATTTTTTGTTGATTTAGTTATAGTAAAAAAATTAAAGGGTTATCTCCCCTCAGAATTTCATAAAAGCACCTTCACCCGGGTCACACGTCTGAAATTAGCACACAACCTGTGCAATTCATTTGTGTATTCAACTCTGTGTTTTCAGTCTGCTAATTAGTTTAGAAGCTCTCTGAAACTGCTAGCAGGAGGTTTTTCTCAAGTAAACAGCGGTAATTACTAGTTTTTGTCTGAAAGTTGAGATAACACACGCTCTCACTCTGGTTGCCTTGACCTGTGTGATGACACTCACTGCTATCACATAGAACAAACAGCAGGGTAAAAAGAGTAAACAGGTCGGTCACTGAGGGAACAGAAAGAGCAGGGAGGTGATAAAATCACTTGTAGCTCCTTAACAAAAAAAGATGAACAAAGCAATATATTTGTAAAATGTCTTCATTTAGTGTTCCCTACATTTTTAAAGCTATTTTTTTTTAGTGAGACAACCCCTTTAAGTATTAATTAATAATATACAGTTATCTGAGTTTAAGATTGCCTTTGGCAAATTAAGTGATATTGATGTGTAGACTACAGCACATATTTTCTATTGAGGGCTACACAGCTCTGCGTATGGTCAAAAAACTGACCAAAATCCAGTGCTGTGTAGACCTAGCTTTAGACTCAACCCCAATGTCCAGACACACGTACTCCAGGCATGCCTCATGTTACACTGTATATTCTATATGTGAAGGAGCATTTATCCTGGCCTCAGTAATGTCACATGCTTAGTTATTGTTTTCTGGTCTATGTTCTGACTGATTCAGCAGTTGTAGAACAATAACCAATTGCTCACAACTTTCCTTGGGCAAAAGAAGAAGG
Source organism: Phyllomedusa bahiana (assembly GCA_025379985.1). Taxonomy (NCBI): domain Eukaryota; kingdom Metazoa; phylum Chordata; class Amphibia; order Anura; family Hylidae; genus Phyllomedusa; species Phyllomedusa bahiana. Next base: position 27,497 of record JAODAL010029801.1, read on the forward strand.
AGTACTGTATTTTATACCTTCTCCCATCTCTTTTGTCATTGGCTGCCACCACACCCATCCCTCAGTACTAAACATTTCCAGATACAGGAAAAAGAGCAGGGTGTGCCCTGCACAGTCTTCTAGACTTTCATTGTTCACAGCTTTCATTGTTGTGATGTGGACCAATGGTGAACAATGTTCCCTCTATGATTGTGTATATAGTGAGCTGGCCATTTGGGTACTGTTCCATTCAAGCCAGGAAATACTGAGTCATAAAGAAGATAAATACATACGGACACATAGAAATCAGGAAAGTATAAAACAGCATCTAGAACAGTAAATGTTTTTGTCTACATCCCTAGTGGTGTAGAGTATTACAACATTAATGGCTGTATTATTGGTGGTTTAGAAGAGTGAAAGGGTTTAAGGGTTGTTACTGATTTTCAGAAAATTGTATAAGGTGCCATTTATATTTGACTAAAATTCCCATTTTAACTATTATTATTTTAGGACTTTATTCACATATAAATCCCCCCGCTGCTTCCGCTCCACCACCACTCCAGGGCTCACAATGATGTCATGTACATTTTTCAGGTGATGCTGCAGTACACTGGCAATCTTGCTCAGTACATGCAAGTAACACCGCCGAGGCCATTGGTTGGCTACAGTGTCATTTTAATTATTTATATGACAACATTGTAGTGGGGAACACTACAGCAATGGTGGGTCTGGAGCAGCCCCCCTTCTCCAGATTCTTGGGTGAAGTAAGGCTATTTTTTTTTAATTTTAGGACATTCACAGTTCTTAAATATTTTTTAGTAAAGTGGTTAATGTAGGGATCACTAGTGGTCCAAGTAAGTAACGAGGTTAATGCAAGGATCCCTGGTAGTTTAGGGTAGTGAAAGAGTTAAAGGGGTTTTGCCAGGACCTGAGTTACTTACCTCCTTATCAGCACAGAGTAGAATATAAACAAATCATGCTGTCATGAAGGCTGCAGGGGAGAGAGGGAGGGGGTGAGCAGAGAGTGAGGAATAAGGGAGCGTCTCAAAACTTAACTCAAATAATAACATTACACCAGTGGATTATCTATACAGCAAGACACAGGCTCACACACTGCACTTTCTCCCCAGCCCTTTGAAGCTCATTCATTTTCCCTGTCATCAGATAAGAAGTGTTTCACGCAAGCGCGGCCTGTCAGATCCTCTGGTCGTGTCTAATGCAAGCTTTCAGGTAACTATGGGGGATTGAGAAATTCTGTAGCTCTCAGAGTCTTCACTTTTTGTAATCACATATATTTAGAAAAGTGATTAAATACCCATTTTGGAGGATCCCACGTCAACATTACATCGTGACAAAACCCCTTTAATATGAGGTCTAAGTCTAAGAGCCCTCGTTAGGGACAATGGAAGGTGTTATTGCTACATACATGAGGTGTAGTGTAGTGGTCACTCACCTCTCCAGGCTATATTTCCTCATTATAGACACAAGTGTAGTTATGGACATAGAGGACAATACAACTGTAATTGTATGGTTGCACAGCTCTTTCTATGATTTTGCATAGCGATGCATGGCAGCGTTGTGCCTACAGTGAGAGAACAGAAAGTGTTCATGGCAGCAGAGATAGCATCTGAGCTAAATTGCAGCTCAGACAGCACAATGGTTAGGTTGATCCTAGTAAAAAAACATGTACCTGTGATATTACTGTATAAATAGTCTGCAAATTTTACAATGAATTCCAAACAAACAGTTGTGACTTTCTTATCGAGTTCACATTATTATTAAGGATCTTATCTTATTAATATTTCATGCAAAATAGCCCAGATAAAATATTAAATATACCCTGAAACCAATGTGGCGATTTATGTATTGATGGAAATCAATTTGCAAGGGCGATGTGTGAACATTTTCTCAGTAATCAAAGATTCAGAATTTGCACTTCCTCTTGTATAATTATTATTATAACATCAATAAAACATTTTTTTTTTATTTCTTCTGTTAAAAGAATATTACTGCCTAATGCATAATCAAGTACAGCAGAGGATATGCTCTGAGATAACAAATCTACATACAAAGAGAAAAACAGCAAATGAAGACAAGAAGTAAAATAGAACAAGGTGTGTTGACTTGTCTGTGCACTGTCTAAATGGGTATTCCCATATCGCCATTCGACACACCATCCTGTGTCTGCACTGACAGCTGGAAACAGCGAGGTGGCTGTGCATATGTAGCTCTCTCCATGCACTTCTATAGGAGTTTTTTTATAGCTAAGCACACTTGCCAAGGCAGGCAAGGGCGCTTCTTCATTTACTGTGTTCAAACAATGATATGGGATACACCTTTTATGTAAATAGGTTGAAAAAACAGGAAAGCAGATTTCCAACATTAATCCATATCCATGGCGGTGAAATTACTTAGAGTGACAATCACATACATCATCAATGCAAATGGGAGCACATGAAGATTTTCAGGGCATAGTCCACAGGTAAAGCATGATAAATGGGGTCAACTTAATAAATCACGAATAGCAAAAGAGAGGGTTTACTAACGGTAAGAAGTGCAGGGTGATGAACACCACAGGCTCCACACAATTAAAAAAAATGTGAGGGCATTTCTTGTATAAAAATTATATGTTGGTATGGGATAATCCTGTTAACCACATTTTTCTAGGTAGATCATTTAAAGGGAACCTGTCACTTTGAACATGTCATTAAATCTGCTGCTAGCATATAGAGCAGGAAGAGCTGAGCAGACTAATATATAGTTTTGCAGGGAAAGATTCAGTAGTACTTGTATTTTATTTATTTAAATCATTGCTTATTTTGAGTTAAATTGGTTTTCTCACCATGCTGTTTCACAGAATCACAGGCAGCTTCAGACTCACACTGTCAGGCTTTGGGTGGTTCTATAGCAGTGATTAGCATATTTAGCTCTTCTATAAGTAAATGAGCTGTACAGTGACATAAGTGCAAGAGATTTAATCTGTATTAAACAAATCTACTAAGCTTCAAGGAGTGAAACAACTGCTTATCAAAGGTAAACAATCTAATCTTGCTACAGATAAAGACTTTGCTCCATCCAATCATAGTGACGCCACTCCCTGCTCTCTGTCTAATCAAGACGGGAGATATAGGTGGTGACCTAGAGACATTTGTGTGCACTCACAGCAGATAAAATCTTTCGTATCTCCTGACCAGGGCAATAGCAAAAGAGCACTGTATTTGGTAAAAGTATTTTATTTACCTTTCTCTACATGTTGAAAGCAAATCATTGTAGTGAGAACCCCTTTAAGGAGTCCAGTAGATGGTGTTATCAGTGATTGACAGCCCGCCTTGTGTCTGTGTGAATACAGGTGATTTTTTATTATGTCCAAGTGGACCAGAGAGGTAAAGGGACACCACCATCAAAAATAAATTTTCACCTATTCACAAGTAATATGTGGGAATGCAATTTTTTGGAAATTGATTAGTGTGACGAAAGCTGGAAATCCTTTCATGTATTGCTCTTGTCATTGCTCTAGGCACAGGGCCGTTCCTAGGTGCGGGCAGAGCGGGCGGTGCTCGGGGCGCTGAGGCTCCGCTCGCCCGAGGGGGGCGCCGCGGCCACCCTGCCCGACCGGAGGAGCGCCCCTGACTCTGCACGACTGTTTTATAACAGTCGCGCAGAGCCAAACACTGCAGGGAGGAGGCGGGAACGGATCGTCCCATCCTGACTCCTCCCCTGTTTTCAGCGTCGGGAGGGGCACAGCTTTCACCGCGCCCCCTGCGACGCTCGATCTCCTCGGCCGGCAGCTCTGCCGCCGAGAGTTCCCTGGGAGCTGCGTGCGCGTAAGCAGCGTGATGACGTCACGCTGCTTACACCGCTCTGCAGCTCCCACTGCTGAGCAGCTCTGGCCAGGACTGCGCGGACCCAGGGGAGTACCTCTTTTGTTATTTTATAATTACCGTACTTACAGGGGCATCACTGGCTACAAGGGGGGCATCACTGGCTACAAGGGGGGCACACTGGCTACAAGGGAGGGCATCACTGGCTACAAGGGGGGCACACTGGCTACAAGGGGGGCCACACTGGCAACAAGTGGGGCACCCTGGCTACAAGGGGGCACACTGGCTACATGGAGGGCATCACTGGCTACAAGGGGGGCGTCCTGGCTACAATGGGGGGCGTCCTGGCTACAAGGGGGGCACACTGGCTACAGAGGGCATCCACTGGCTACAAATGGGCACTTCTGGGGGATACTTGGGGCATCCTGGCTACAAATGGGGGCCCAAACAACTGGCTCAATGGGGGCATCATGGGTGCAAGGGGGGATCACTGGCTCAAGGGGGGATCACTGGCTCAGGGGGGAATCACTGGTACAGGGGGGGATCACTGGCTACAATGGAGGCAACACTGGCTACAGGGGTGGGCATCACTGGCTACAGGGGGCATCATGGCAGAAGGGGCACACTGGCTAGAAGGGGGGCATCTACTGGCTAGAAGGGGCATCACTGGCTAGAGGAGGCATCTACTGGCTACACGGGGGGCATCAATGGCTACAATGGGGGCACACTTGCTACAAGGGGGGCATCATTGGCTACAAGGGGCATCTCTGGCTACAAGGGTGGCATCTACTGGCCAAGGGGGCATCTACTGATAACAGGGGGCAACTACTAACGGGGGCATCACTGGCTACAATGGGCACACTAGCTACAAGGGGGGGTATCTCTGGTACAGGGGCATCTACTAAATAACAGGGGGCATCAACTGGCTAAGGGGGCATCTACTGGCTACAGGGGGTTATCCACTGGCTACAGGGGACTACTACCTGGCTATAGGGGCTATTTACGTGGCATACAGGGGCTATTACATGGCTACCATATGAGATGCTATAGATGGGGAGTTTGTATAGAGATAGGAATTGGTTTTGGAAAATGCGATAAAGGGAGGAGTCTTAAGATATTTTTTTTGTAAATTTTACAGTGAAGAGTCGGAGTAGTCGTCATGGCGTCGGGACAGATGGAGGAGAAGAAGAAGAGAAAGGGGAACAACTCTTCAGAGACGTCTCCTGTGAGTCCTAGATATAACTTTTCTGTAACCATTTATATGTGTGCAGAGCCTGTGTTCAGCGGGTATCCACCACTGTAATGCTGGTAATATTTGGTTGAAGTATAATGGTTTGTTTTCATAATGGTCAGTTTGTATTATTCAGTTTACTATGTGCTGGTGATATGTGGTCACGGTGTTGCTGTATTTGGTCACTATGTGGTGATATGTGGTCATGGTGTGGTAGTAATTATTCGGTCAAATATGTGTTGGTGATAGTGGTCTTAGTGGTCTTGGGATTTTTGGTTGGTTGTAGCAGTGTTATTTGGTAACTGTATGACTATAATTTAGTAGTTTTATATGTAGCAGATTGTGGTAAAGCTTTTTGTATATTTTAGATTTGGTTGATGGTGATGCACTGTGTTTCATTGTGGCACATTATGTTACATGGGAAGGATGGGGGGGGGGGGGGGGCGAAAGTTCTTCACCTCGCCCTGAGTGAAATTTAGCCTAGGAACTGCCCTGTCTAGGCATCTAGCATAATCTTTACCTACGCCTGTCCAGAGAACAAAAGAGCTATCATTATGTCATTACCTATAATTTATAACAAGACTACATAGAGGTAAGCAGCACCGACAGTAAAATAAGATAAGTCTGTCCTGCCATTCAGAAGTTTTAGCAGTTTACTATGACAGATAGGAAAGTGCAAGATTTTATATGTAATTTTTAATTGTATAGCACTGCCAAAGTTCAAAAAAATACTGTCAAGAATTCTAAACTAAATTGTTTTCTAGAAATCTTGGTTTTAACAAAAAATACTCCTGTCTGGCCCTTTTTGGGTCTGTTTGTGTCAGTTTTTTAATTGCCAGCTTTTTTAGGTGACAGCTTTTGGAAGTGATGAATTATGACAGAATTGTGACAGAAGTGGGCAGAAGGGGTCCAGAATTTTCACCTTTCTTGTGAGTAACTGGTCTTTGTAAAGTACAACTTATTAACCATGCTCTTTGTTGCAATATATTTTGCAGCCATTTACCTCCTATCCTACCAGCCAGTCATACCCCCAGATAATTCTGTCCACAGCAGCTCCTCTCTCCTTCCCTCACCCATGCACACATCCCACACACCATTTACTTACTTTTACTACCCCAAACAGCCTGTGATGAATGTAAAATATAAGTTGATCCAAGTTGTTCAGTGGATCATGTGAGGTCAAGGGCTTCACTTAAGATGCTCCCTTGCATAGGAAATAAGCCCTTGCCAGGGGGTCCTACTTCAAAAGGACCTTTATTGCTTATTTCACATGTCCAGCAGACTCCTTGTTACCAAAGGTATCCACAGTCAGAGATGAGGAGATGATCAAAGGCTTGAGTCAGACACTCGAGAGCCATGGTTTCATAGAGAATTATGGAACTACTACATATCATACCCGCATGACAGATCAATGTTTGAGAACTCAGGAACGAAACGCATGAACACTTTAGTTTCCCTCCTTTCCCGGAAACAGAAAGGGGAGATACTGAGAGCTGCTATTAGGAATCCGGCAGCAAAGCCCTGTTTGGTATCTGAACGTTTGCTCCTGAAAGAGAGGTTGCAGCACAGCCAAACAGCAGTGTGGGAAAGGTTTAAAACTGAGTATTTTGGAGCGAGTGAACGAGTCTGTGAGTGGTTTTCCTTAAAAGTGTTTTTTTAAAAAGGGTGTTGGAGACTTAAGATAGAACTTAGAATTTGGGATTTAGGGGGGACGGTATTGTACGGGGCTTATATTATAAATATTCATAAATCTTTTTGTAACATCCCCATGAAGTCCATGATTGACAATACTGCCCCGGTGCACAACCTGTGCACTGTATGCCATCCTTGAGCAACAGTACGAGGGGCATACTGCTGTGCAAGATGTGTGCACACTGCTCATTTAGAAGCCCTAATCCGGGATCTAAATGAGCAAGTGGCAACACTAGACCCCATTGCCACTTTGAAGCGAGCCGGCTGCCCACTGAGCAATCACCGCAGTGTAGAGCGGGGGAGGGGCAGCAATGGAGGTCACTAGCTGGGTAACAGTCAGAAAGAGGTAAGAGGAGTGCCCGGGAGGCTAGGCCTGATCTGGTACCCCCCAACAAATTTGCAAGATTGGCAGATGAGGGATATGGGCCAGAAATAGCATTGCTGCAGCAAGACACACGCCCTGCTCCAGAAAGATGGGGAATAGAGGGGCAGGTCAGTTTTAGAAAGGTGCTAGTAGTTGGGACCTCCATTATTAGGGGCACAGACAGGAAAATCTGCCCAAGACCGGGAATGCGAACAGTTGTTGTTTACCTGGGCCCGAGTTCGACATATCGCAGATCGGGTGACAGATTCTGGTTGGGGCTGGGAGAATCCAAAGCTGTCATGTCCACTTGCACCAAAAACAAAGTTAGAGGTGGGTTGGAGTGCCTTAAAAATGATTTAAAGGGTTTGGGCCAAAAGCTCAAGGCAAGGACCCCAGGGTAATATTTCAAAATATTACCTGTTACAGGCCACCCAAGAGGCAAGGGAGTTAGAGAGTGAATAAGTGCTCAAAATTGGTTAAGGGAAAATGTGTTTTACAAAGGGATCGATAAGTTGGGGGCCTGGCAAGGGAAAATGGCTGATGGGGTTTTTAACACAGATAAATGGCAAGGTTAGGGCACATGGGAGGAAAATCCATTACATGACTACAGTTAAATGGAAAAAGGTTGGGAAAAAAAGTAAACATGGAAAGGATTTGGGGTAAAATCCTGGTGACAGTAAAACTTTATTGTGGGCAGCCATTTGTCACGAAAGGTCCCAAAGGGCAAATAGGATAAATTGGGTGCATTAAAAGGGGCATAGAGCACATGATGAGAAACATCATTCTCCCATTATACAAGTCACTGGTTAGACCACACAGGAATATTGTGAAACAGTTTTGGGCACCAGTGCACAGGAAAGACATTGTAGAGCTTGAACAGGTACAAAGGCGGGAACAAAAATAATAAAAGGACTGGGTGGACTACAATACCCAGAAGATTAGCAAGATTAGGGGTTATTTAGTTTAGAGAAAAGCACTTTGGGGGGACACAATAAATATGTTTAAATACATCAAAGGTCAATATAGAGATCTCTCCCAAGATTTATTTATACCCAGGGCTGATCTAGAACAAGGGGCATCCTCTACATCTTGAGGAATGAAAGTTTCTACATAAACATAGAAAGGGATTCTTTACTGTAAGAGCAGTGAGACTGTGGAATTCTCTGCCAGAGGGACTTGTCATGGTGAATTCACTGACAGAGTTTTAAAAAGGGTTGGATGCTTTTCTGGAGCGTATAACATAACAGGTTATAGTGTCAGAATTCCCGGAGGGGGGGTCATTGATCCAGGGATATTTTTCCCAAATTTCCAATTGGAGTCGGGAAGGAATTTTCCCTAAAATGAGGACAAAATTGCTTCTACCTCATTGGGGTTTTTTGCCTTCCTCTGGATCAACACCTTAGCACAACAGGCTGAACTGGATGGACGTCTAGTCTTTTTTCGGCCTTACAAACTATGAAACTATGAAACGTAGTTGGGGCTCACCCGGGGACGATGGTACCAGAGCTGCCTTTCGGTAGCCTCCCCAGGAGAAGTTATTACTCATTCTAGTTTATGAGGGTCAAGCTACTCAACCCAGAAGGGAGGGATGCCTGAAACCATCCCAGATGTGTGAGGGGGTGTGACCAGCTAGGGTTAAGAGCGTGTGCCAGGCAGCAACTTGCTTTTGTCCTCTGATGGGGGTTATGTCCTGATAACATATTGAAAGGAACCAGAAACTCGCTTGCTTCACATGCACCCATGTAGCTGCATAGCGCTACGGCCTTTTTTCTTTCTTTTTTTTTTTTGCATAGCACGAAGGCCTAAAACCAGGAAACTGATCCATACCTGTATTTGCATATATGACCATTATAGATCTCTGCATTCCCTGTGCATATATTGTCTTGTCTAGTGTGCCCTTAAGGCAATTAAATATTCAAACTTAATCTTTTATCATGATCCACAAATCCACACATCCGTGTTCTCGGTCTTATGTTAAACGCTACCGGAGCTGGCTTCTACCCTGATATAATCCCATTAACGAACCGGGCTTATAACTAATGAGGAACTAGTGGCAGTCTACCAGGCTGACAGAGTTCTGTTTTACTGGTGCTAGTGAAAAGAGGTCTCTCAGGCAGACTGGGTTGTGGGCGAGTGTTGTGCCATGCTGGCGGTCACGTGAGCCATCCTCTCTCACTCCCTGTGCCCGCATGGATGGGGGGTATCTGTGAAACAGTATCCCGCTGACTTTACATACTCCTAGTGGGTGCGGAAGGTCAGATATAAGTCACCTATTGGGTTATGTGTCAGACTGCAACCAGAGGGTCCTGACATGTTGGCCAACGAACAAAGGCTGTCTGTGACACACCTGCTTTCATTGTGCGACACAAATGAAACACACATATATGTCACTGAACCATCTGCTGTCACTTTTCACTCTCCTGCTTCTCGCTGAAGGGGACATCTCTCCTAACCTTGGCCCACCCTCCTTTACTGCTAATCCTACTTTCTCTTCTAACTTACATAGAAACCCTGCTAATATTTGTTGTATGTCTTTTCCTGCCTCTTTGAAATGTGTGCTCTGGAACTCCCATTCTGTCTGTAATAAACTCACTGCTATTCATGACCTGTTTTTCTCTAACTCCCTCTACCTGCTTGCTCTCACAGAAATGTCTTCAGCAATCTGACACTGTTTCCCCTGCTGCTCTCACCTATGGTGGCCAATACTTCACCCATACCCCCAGACCTGAGAATAGGTATAGTGGAGGAGTCGGCATATTTCTTTCTCTACACTGTATGTACCACATAATTCCTCCCACACCCTTCCTCACTTTCCCCTCCTTTGAGGTCCACGCCATGAGACTCTTTTGGCTATTTTCTCTTAGAGTGACAGTTGTATACAGAACCCCCGGCTCACCCCGCCAGTTTCTGCATTCTATTCTATACCGAAGTGCCCACTCTCATCATGGGTGATTTCAACATCCCCATTGATGACCCCATATCTCCTACCGCCACTCAGTTTCCTTCACTAACGTCTTCTCTTGGACTCTCGCAATTTAAAGATTCTCCCACTCACAAGGATGGGAACTCTCTTGATGTGGTCTTCTTTCATCTCTGATCCCAACCTTATCTCCTTCACTATCAATAGTTCTCAGCCTGCTCTGGACACACCTGCCATTCACACATTCAGAAATCTCTGCTCCATAAACTCAAGAACTCATAGACACCATACAGTCCTCACTGCCCTCAATCTCTTCCATCTCCTGTCCTGACCAGGCACAACTCAGATCCCGCACAACCAGAGTCAGACATCATTAGCCTTGGCACACACCTCACACTCGCTTTCTGCAGCGATGTTCCAGGTTCTGAACATCTGTGGAGAAAGTCAAAGCTATCTGCAGACATTCTTCATTACAAATTCATGCTTGGGACTTTCCACAATGCTCTTCACTGTGCCAAACAAGAATATTTCATCTCAACATTACACAATAATCCAAAATGACCGTTTTATACTTTCCACTCCCTCCTCAGGCCTAAAGCTCAGGCCCCGATCACTGACCTCTGTGCTGAAGACCTGGCCACTCACTTGAAAGACAAAATTGATAATATCCAGCAAAACATCATATCTCAGCCTCGAAGTAATACCCATCCTGTTCCCTCCCACACGTTACTTAGTCTTTTCTCAGCACTTGACTCAATGACAGAAGAAGTATGCAGGTTTCTTCTGTCTTCCAGGACACCACTCTTTCTTGGTTTTCATCCTACCTCTCTGACTGCTACTTCAGTGTCTCATTTGCAGGTTCTACCTCCTCTCCTCTTCCTCTTGTTGTTGGGGTTTCTCAGGGACCAATTCTAGACCCTCTCCTCTTTTCACTCTATACATCCAATGTTGGACAGACCATCAGCAGATTTGACTTCCAGTACCATCTCTACGCTGATGACACTCATTGATACACCTCTTCACGTGACATCACTCCTGCCCTGCTACAAAACACCAGTGACTGTCTGTCCGTTGTCTCTGACATCATGTCCTCTCTTTATCTCAAACTAAACCTCACTAAAACTGAACTTTTGTCATCCTGCCATCTACTAACCATCCCTACCCTGCTATTTCTGTTTCCGTATGTGGTACCACCAAAACTCCTAGGCAGCAGGTCTGCTGTCTTTGCATCATACTAGATTCTGATCTGTCTTTTACTTTCCATATTCAATCCCTCGCCTGCTCTTGAAACCTGCACCTCCAGCCGCTATACTGATGCTTCTGTCCTGCATCAGTTACGGCATTAGTCGCCCATTCAGTACAGGATACAACATAAACTCATCACTCTCACCCATAAAGCTTTCCACAGTGCTGCACTCCGCTATATCTCCTCTCTCATCTCTGTCTACCACCCTAACCAGTCTCTCTGCGCTGCTGATCTGAGATGACATGCCTCAATCATCTGAACCTCCCACGCCTGTCTTCAAGATTTCACACGTTCTGCACCAGTTCTCTGAAACATGCTACCCTGTATGATCAGGCACACTCATAACCCTCATAGTTTTAAGCACGCCCTGAAACATATTTTTTTTAGGCAGGCCTACCAAGCTAAATAATTGCTGACCCCACCCCCACCCCTCCCCAACCCACCAAACATTCTGACACACACTTCTGTCACTCGTTGCACTTTGACACTCACAGCCACATATCTGTATGTAGATGTACGGTCAGAGTGGCAGGTTTATCCACTATTTATGTAACATAGCTGGAACATTGTATAAACCAAGCACTTCTCGCCCTACTTTAAAATTTTACTTTTCATAACAACCCTTTAAAAACCATAATTATCCATATAGAACAAAATTCTCACTTAAACAATAAAGACAATAAGTATTCCCTACCTATAAATGTACAGTACCAAAGGAAAGGCTCTAATAATTATCCTTTCCATCTGAGCTATAATCATAGATCATAACCAATCTCTTCACTTAGATTCATACAATACCTCCCTACTATAACCCTACATTAATGCCTATATAGAAGACGGAGTGATCGTCCCAACAGGGACAGCCCCATCTATCGGTGGCTCACCCTGTTATCACCCTACCTCTGGAAACAGACACAAAAGTAAACACTTTAAATATAAATGCAGATGCAAATAAGGGAATACTTAGTATTGATACTTAGCTACTCATTCTTTGAGCGTCCACATGTCATTGAGTCCCGACGCGTTTCTCCCCTAGAGATGCACAGGGGTTCCTCAGGGGACTTGTGTATAATGGCTTCACCTGAGTCGGACCTTAAATGAAGTCCATACATCCAGATTTACATCACTAGAATAGATGGCAGCTAAATATAGGCCCTCCTCTTTTCCAAACTACCAATCAAAGAGCCAAAAATGCTCCATTCCGTTCACTAGATTGGTTCAGATGTTATCCTTGGCGCCGGCGTCCATCCCGCATCGCCATTACTTCCGTATATGCGCCTTGAACAGAGCGCATCTCAGGACCTAGCCGCGCATGCGCGGAGAAAGGGCAGATGTGCTCTATGTTTCCATGATACTATCTATTTTTCTAGTCTCAATAAAACTGCGCCTGTGCCACTACTACAATTCAATATATCCTATTCTGGGATATATATTATATATATTATATGGGTACTTCCAGTCATATTTTTAAGATAACAGTAAGTCATTCTCACTATACGGGCAAAAGCAAACGCCTATAATGACTCTAAATTATACAGACCCATAGATCACCAACCAAGATAAAAATATAGATATACCCATAACAAATCCTATATTAATAATCACAAAGATGGAGGGCCAAGACAAAATTATATAAATAAATAAATACTTCAATCATAAATAAACTATATAAACAATATCCATACTCATAAATAGCAAGATGAAAATTTGTGTAAGAACTATTTTTTCAGATATCCCCAAGGGTCATATATACAAATAGCAAAGGGAAAAGTACTTTATAAAAAACATCCAAAGTATAATATCTCATTCAGCCCCTTTGGCTTTACCGTTTCTAATCTAAATGTCCATTCTGTTTTCTTCCTTAACTTTTTATCCACATCTCCTTTCCTCGGAGAATGGCGCACTTTCTCAATCGCTAAAAATATAATTCCAGAGAAAACTCCCCCATGTTTTTGCCATATATATTGAGCTAATGGGGTTTCATGACGATTCCTTATGTCCCCTAAGTGTTCACCAAAACTCTTTTTTAAGGCCCTTCAGAATCGCAATTGAGAAACTTACGAATTTCATACTCTCTACCTGTTACATTACTCATGAACCTTTTCGTTTATATCACATATGAGCAGTACACACATTTACCGCACCTAAACATGCCTACTGGTTGCCGGTCGAGCCACGTCCCCGTTCTCTTCGGTTGGTATAGTGGCTATGAACTAGCCTATCCCTGATTGATCGCCCCCCCGCCTGTAGGTAACCGAGGGGTACTCTGTTATAACATCCTTTAGGTCAGGATCACATTGGAGTATCCTCCAATGTTTCCTCAAAATTCCCACAACTTCATTTGAGAGGTCATCGTATGTTCCAATGATCCTAAATCCTTTAATAGACCCTTTTTCCTTTTTACCTCTACCTGCCAGCAACTCTGTTCTGTTTGATGTTAATGCATGATTGAATGCTGACTGTAAAACAGGTAGAGGATAACCTCTTTCCATGAAGCTCCCCTGAAGTTCTTTAGACTGTTTATAAAAACTATCAGTCTGGGAACAATTTCTCCATATTCTGAGGTATTGACCTCTCGGGATCCCCTGCTTTTAAGTTCTGTGGTGGTGGCTCTCCCATCTCAATAAGTTTTTCGTTGCCGTCGGCTTCCTGTATGTATTAGTCTGTATTTGTCCAAGTGAGTCAATCCAAACTCATGATGTTTGTTCTTTTTCTGTAATTATACTCTCTAATTGTCAGGTGCTGCGGAATATGTTGGTGCTATATAAATAAAGATTATTATTATTGTTATTATTTATTACTATTATTATTTCTGATGAAAGTGTCCCTTTAATAACTTGAATAGTTCCAGAGTATTTGTATAGTTACACAGTCTCATATCCAATGCCAGAAGTCAGCTGGGGGCAATGTGCATCTGTAGCAGTTAGGTGTCAGGGATTGACCTGTTTCATGCATTCTTAAAGGAGTCAGATAAATTAGATGGATTCTATAAAGTTGTGTTGTCAGTTTGTTGTTGATGGCCAGGGAAGCATTGACATGAGAATCTGGGAGGTCAGCATATGTGTTCTTGTTAGGTGGGGATTAAGGACCTCCATTTATACAGGACAGGAAGAAGACTGTTTGCTGCCTTAACTTGGATCACGTGATAGTAAATGGTAGAGTTTTACTTAGTGCACTTTAAACAGATAATTCCAATGAGAGGGAATGAAGAGAAGGCATTTGGATGGCTGAAAATGTGAAATTAGGGATGTAGCGGAGCTGTAAGAATTTGTAGAGGGCAGCGCAGTGGCCTTACAACAACACTGGGCTCCTGGGTTCAAATCCCACCAACGACGACATCTGCAAAGAGTTTGCATTTTAATCCTGTGTTTACATCGATTTTCTCTGTTTTTCCTAACAATTCCAAAAAACATACTGATAGATTAATCTGTAATGTAAGTTGTGAGCCCCAATGTGGACAGGAAGCAATATAAATACCGTATATACTCGAGTATAAGCCGAGTTTTTCAGCCCAAAAAATGTGCTGAAAAACCCTCCCTCGGCTTATACTCGAGTCACTGTCGGCACTCAGGCGCTGCGATGGCCCGAGTGCTGACAGGGACGCTTCAGTTATATGCGGCTCCTCCCAGAGCGCATATAACTGAAGGCCGAGCACGGCTGACAGTGTCCAGGCGCTGCGCTGGCCCGGGCACTGTCCGTCATCTCTTCCCCTGCATGCGACTCCTCCGGAGCGCACACATGTGAAGAGATACCACTGCGGGGCACAGAGCGAGCGCTCCGTGCTCCGCAGTGGACTCCGGGCGGCCGCAAACTCTCCGGAGCGGCCGCGGCTGTCCGGAGCTCCCCGGCACAGGCAGCGTGCATGTCATCACGCTGCGTGCGCGGCCTGATGACGTCACCCGCCTGTGCCGGGAAGAGCGCGCGGGACCGAACAGCGAGGAGGCCGGCCAGTGAGGGAGACGGAGCAGCGGGGAGCCAGGTAAGTGATTTTTTTTGTTTTAAAACGTTGCCTATACCTGCCTAGTACTGCCTAGTACTGCCTATCATCCTACCTATACCTGCCTAGTACTGCCTATACCTGCCTAGTACTGCCTATACCTGCCTAGTACTACCTATACCTGCCTAGTACTACCTATACCTGCCTAGTACTGCCTATACCTGCCTAGTACTGCCTATACCTGCCTAGTACTACCTATACCTGCCTAGTACTACCTATACCTGCCTAGTACTGCCTATACCTGCCTAGTACTGCCCTATACCTGCCTAGTACTGCCTATAAGCCTACCTATACCTGCCTAGTACTGCCCTATACCTGCCTAGTACTACCTATACCTGCCTAGTACTACCTATACCTGCCTAGTACTGCCTATAAGCCTACCTATACCTGCCTAGTACTACCTAATACCTGCCTAGTAACTACCTATACCTGCCTAGTACTGCCTATACCTGCCTAGTACTGCCTATAAGCCTACCTATACCTGCCTAGTACTGCCTATACCTGCCTAGTACTACCTATACCTGCCTAGTACTACCTATACCTGCCTAGTACTGCCTATAAGCCTACCTATACCTGCCTAGTACTGCCTATACCTGCCCAGTACTACCTATACCTGCCTAGTACTACCTATACCTGCCTAGTACTGCCTATAAGCCTACCTATACCTGCCTAGTACTGCCTATAAGCCTACCTATACCTGCCTAGTACTGCCTATACCTGCCTAGTACTACCTATACCTGCCTAGTACTACCTATAGCCTACCTATACCTGCCTAGTACTGCCTATACCTGCCTAGTACTACCTATAGCCTACCTATACCTGCCTAGTACTACCTATACCTGCCTAGTACTGCCTATAAGCCTACCTATACCTGCCTAGTACTACCTATACCTGCCTAGTACTACCTATACCTGCCTAGTACTACCTATACCTGCCTAGTACTGCCTATACCTGCCTAGTACTGCCTATACCTGCCTAGTACTGCCTATACCTGCCTAGTACTGCCTATACCTGCCTAGTACTGCCTATACCTGCCTAGTACTACCTATACCTGCCTAGTACTGCCTATACCTGCCTAGTACTGCCTATACCTGCCTAGTACTGCCTATACCTGCCTAGTACTGCCTATAAGCCTACCTATACCTGCCTAGTACTGCCTATACCTGCCTAGTACTACCTATACCTGCCTAGTACTACCTATACCTGCCTAGTACTGCCTATAAGCCTACCTATACCTGCCTAGTACTACCTATACCTGCCTAGTACTACCTATACCTGCCTAGTACTGCCTATAAGCCTACCTATACCTGCCTAGTACTGCCTATACCTGCCTAGTACTACCTATACCTGCCTAGTACTACCTATACCTGCCTAGTACTGCCTATAAGCCTACCTATACCTGCCTAGTACTGCCTATACCTGCCCAGTACTACCTATACCTGCCTAGTACTGCCTATACCTGCCTAGTACTGCCTATAAGCCTACCTATACCTGCCTAGTACTGCCTATAAGCCTACCTATACCTGCCTAGTACTGCCTATACCTGCCTAGTACTACCTATACCTGCCTAGTACTGCCTATAAGCCTACCTATACCTGCCTAGTACTGCCTATACCTGCCTAGTACTACCTATAGCCTACCTATACCTGCCTAGTACTGCCTATACCTGCCTAGTACTACCTATAGCCTACCTATACCTGCCTAGTACTACCTATACCTGCCTAGTACTGCCTATAAGCCTACCTATACCTGCCTAGTACTACCTATACCTGCCTAGTACTACCTATACCTGCCTAGTACTGCCTATAAGCCTACCTATACCTGCCTAGTACTGCCTATACCTGCCTAGTACTACCTATACCTCCTAGTACTACCTATACCTGCCTAGTACTGCCTATAAGCTACCTATACCTGCCCATACTGCCTATACCTGCCCAGTACTACCTATACCTGCCTAGTACTTCCTATACCTGCCTAGTACTGCCTATAAGCCTACCTATACCTGCCTATACTGCCTATACCTGCCTAGTACTACCTATACCTGCCTAGTACTACCTATACCTGCCTAGTACTGCCTATAAGCCTACCTATACCTGCCTAGTACTGCCTATACCTGCCTAGTACTACCTATAGCCTACCTATACCTGCCTAGTACTACTACCTATACCTGCCTAGTACTGCCTATAAGCCTACCTAATACCTGCCAGTACTACCTATACCGCTCTAGTACTACCTATAAGCCTACCTATACCTGCCCTAGTACTACCTATACCTGCCTAGTACTGCTATAAGCCTACCTATACCTGCCTATACTGCCTAAACCTGCCGATTACTACCTATAGCCTACCTAAACCTGACTAGTACTATGGTGGACATATAGCTGCCAATACCAGCCAATGGGGACATTAAACTGCCTAATCTGCCTATGGGGACATTAAACTGCCTATGGGGGACATTAAACTGCCTATACCTGCCTATATTGGTCTATGAGGGACATTAAACTGCCTATGTAATTTTATTGGTATCTATTTTTATTTTTAAAATTCACCAGTAGCCGCTGCGTTTTCCACCCTAGGCTTATACTCGAGTCAATAAGCTTTCCCGTTTTTTTGTGGCAAAAGTAGGTGCCTCGGCTTATACTCGGGTCGGCTTATACTCGAGTATATACGGTAATGATAATCTGGTCATGTAGTTAAGCAAATTAAGAAAGAATCCTAACTGTTTAACCCCCTAGATGCCGCAGTCAATAGCAGCCTTGACACCTAGGGTGATTGACAGAGGGAAAATATAAAAAAAAGTACATATAATAGGGAATGCCACATTCATAATGCTCCAGTCTATTGAATCATGTCTGGTAAACATAAAAAAAATGCCACACATATTTTTTGTTCATCCAGGCTCACAAAAAATGGAGTAAAAAGTGATCACAAACTCTTATGCATCCTGTAGTGATAAAAAAGAAAATCTTAATTTATCCTGCACATACAAAGCCCTCACACCGCTCCATCGTTAGAAAAAGAATATTGAGGCATAAAAAAACCTGATTTTTTTTACAGCGTTTTTAAATGACAAATGATTTATTTGCGTGGAAAGGGGCCTGTAAAAAAGAAGCATGGACTGTAAAAGGGGGATGTGTCATTTGAACTGGATATTCAGTTCCCTTTATACATTTGATATATTCGATTACTTAATGGGGTTGTCCTGTGGAAGGAAATTAATTAAAAAATGGGTACAGGCTTGGAAAAAAAAAGTAGTAGTAGTACTGACATGAAAAGCTGTTGCCCAAGGAGAGAGGGGCCCAAACTGCAACTTTGTATCAGGGTCCATTATCCTTTATCTACACTCCTACATAGTCCTGAGTATAAACAAAATATATGAACTCAATGAGGTGCTAGGATAAAACAGAATAATATTACATAATCTGCATACAGTGCAAGTCTGTCTTAACTGTAGACATGAGATATACCTGAGTTACTGGGGATTAATCTATAGTGAATGGCTAAAGGTTTACTGGCTAATGCAAATAAAAGGGATAAAAGTGGACACCACTGTAAGGGACCCATGTAAGAGAGAAGTAAGGTGACAGGCAGCTGCTGATAGGCAGACACATTGCAGCTGTTGGGAACTTATACTTAGTTTACATATGACAGTGCTAAGGATACACTATAAAGTTAAAGACACTGGCTGTATCTAGGCTAAATCCATTTTTTTCACTAATGCCACCTACAAGATAATCTGGACTCTCTATAAATTATTGGAGGTGCTGCAGTCCAGAATAAATCTGACATAATTTGGGTGAATTATATGATGTGATGATCTTTTAAAGGTTATGGACAGCTTTGACATAGTAACATTATTTTTACCTATGTTACCTTGTGTAAAAAAAAGCTAAACTAAGTTTTTGCAATCTTCATTTCTCAATTCATTTCATTCTCCTAACATTCAGATTGCAGCCTGCTCTAAGTTTTTTGTCAAGGACCAGGCCAATAATATATTTCTTCCTGTGTGAGGGATGGTTGATTTTTTAAGCTCAATTGTAGCTTTTTTAGTTATTATTTTGGGGTACATATAACCGCTTGACGACTTTTATTTTTTTGTAGTGTTCTTTTTCCTTCTCATATCTAAAATGGGAAAAAGGGGTATTGTAAACTATAAATGTTTTGAAATATAATTAATTTTTTAAAATGTTTATTACTATATATAATTTTTTTACATTTAATGTACATTTGATATATATCAAAAGTTGGGAAGGGAAATCCAGAACCGAGCCTACTTGAAAAGGGGAGTTAAATTATTGCCTATACCTAACTCCCAGAATACATGCCCACAAAAATGGCCTTTTTCTCAGCGTTTTTCGTTTTCTAATAATGATGATTTAAAATACTGAAAAGAGGGGGTGGACATGTCTGAAAACTGTCTTGGTCTAAGACTTTTCTTGTTACACATAGAAACCAATCAGTGTTCCCCTTTCATTTCATATAGAGCTGTGAAAAAATGAAAGGGGTGCTCTGATTGGTTGCTATGGGCAACAAGAAAAGTCTTAGACCAAGACAGTTTTCAGGCATGTCCCCCATAGAGTTTAATAGTAAAAATGTTCTGTAGTCTCCACAGAACGCTTTTTTTTGTGCTCGTTTTTGCTGCCAGACTTTTTTTGGCACGTTTTTTTTGCAGAAATCCACAGCAATTATAATACTATGCATTTCTGCAAACAAAATTCTCGAAAAAAAGTAGATTTTTAGCTATTTTTGACATGCACCGGACAAAACACTCAGTTTTATGAACGGTTTTAGGATTTGGTTTCAAGGAATTTTTTTGTCCAATGCAGTGTAGACCTAGCCTAAATGTGTTCACAGATTTCTGTCCAATTCAGCAGCACCACAAGCTAGGTGAAATACTTACACAAACTCCACAGCAGCACATTCATAGAAATTGTTAAAGGGGTGTTCTCAAGCTGTTTAACAGAGCTGACTCGTCACAGCCAGCTTCAGGTTTCTACTTTCTGTTCGGGCTGTGGATTGTTCTACAGCAATGATTGGCATATCAGCACAGCTTTTCCTTGCTAAGCCAGTTAGAGAGGCATTGGTGATGAAAAGCTTTAAACGGCAGGGCAGAAGTATAAAAAGCTCTAAAGGGTAAAAGTTTGTCAGTAAGAATGATAAACAATCTCCTGTGCTGGAGATAAGTGACCTCACCATCTGACCATCTTAGCCACTGTGCTGGCACCTATTAGAGCAGAGAGAGATAGTCGGTAACCTAGGAATCTTGTGTATACAAGTAGGAGATAAGAACCGCTCTAGGTGTGAAAGAAAGCAAAATCAGAACAGCAATATAATAGTCTATATACCTAAAGCTCAGGCCCTGGTCACTGACCTCTGTGCTGAAGACCTGGCCACTCACTTCAAAGAGAAAATTTACAGAATCCGGCAAAACATCTCATCTCAAACCCCAAGCAGAACCCATCCTGTCCCTCCCCACACGTCCTCTAGTCTGCTCTCAGCCCTTGACCCAACAACAGAAGAAGAAGTGTCCAGGCTTCTCCTGTCTGCTCGCCCCACCACCTGCTCTAGTGACCCCATTCATTCCCACCTTGTTCAGTCTATCTTTTCAGCTGTCTTCTCTCACCTTACTGCAATCTTCAACCTTTCTCTCTCCACTGGGATCTTTCCATCTGCCTTTAAACACGCTGTTATAACTCCTTTACTGAAAAAGCCCACTCTGGACCCGTCCTGCGCTGCCAACTACCGACCAGTCTCTAACCTTCCATTCATCTCTAAACTCCTAGAACACTTGGTCTATTCTCGACTAATCCGATATCTCTCTGTTAACTCTCTTCTTGATCCTCTGCAATCAGGTTTCCGCACCCTACACTCCACAGAAACTGCTTTAACTAAAGTCTCCAATGATCTCCTCACAGCGAAATCTCAGGGCAACTACTCATTGTTGCTTCTCCTGGATCTCTCTGCAGCATTTGACACTGTTGATCACCATCTCCTCCTCAGCATGCTCAGCACCATTGGCCTCCAGGACACAGCTCTCTCTTGGTTCTCATCCTACCTCTCTAACCGCGCCTTCAGTGTCTCATTTTCAGGTTCTACCTCCTCCTCTCATACTCTCACAGTTGGGGTTCCTCAGGGATCCATTCTAGGTCCTCTCCTCTCCTAAATCTACACAGCACCAATTGGACAAACCATCAGCAGATTTGGCTTCCAGTACCATCTCTACGCTGATGACACTCAATTATACACCTCCTCCCGTGACATCAATCCTACTCTCCTACAAAACCCCAGTGACTGTCTGTCTGCTGTCTCTGACATCATGTCTTCCCTCTATCTTAAACTAAACCTCACTAAAACTGAACTTCTAGTCATTCCACCATCTACTAACCGACCCCACCCTGCTATTTCTGTTGCAGTGTGTGGCACCACCATAACTCCTAGGCAGCAGGCCTGCTGTCTTGGGGTTATACTTGATTCTGATCTGTCCTTCACCCTATATATCCAATCCCTTGCCCGTTCCTGTCACCTGCACCTCAGGAACATCTCCAGAATCCGTCCCTTTCTCACTGTGGAAACAACTCAAACTCTCATTACTGCTCTTATTCTTTCTCGTCTGGACTACTGTAACTCCCTGCTAATAGGTCTGCCTCTGTGCAAACTCTCCCCTCTCCAATCTGTCCTAAATGCAGTAGCCAGGCTTGTCTTTCTCTCCAGCTGCTATACTGATGCCTCTACCCTGTGTCAGTCACTGCACTGGTTGCCCATTTAGTACAGGATACAATTTAACTCATCACACTCACCCATAAAGTTCTCCACAGCGCTGCACCCCCCTACATCTCCTCCCTCATCTCTGTCTACCACCCTACCCTGTCTCTCCGCTCAGCGGATGTTCTTAGACTACATTCTTCAGTCATCCGAACCTCCAATGCCCACCTCCAAGATTTTTCATGTGCGGCACCAGTTATCTGGAACATACTACCACGGGTGATTCGGGCAAACCCACAACGCTAAATAGTTTTAAGAGGCTCTGAGAACACATTTTCACAGTCTGGCCTACCAGAATCCTTAATTGCTAACCCCCCTCCCCACTCTTTTAACGCACACATTTTCTGATCACTCTCTACAATTCAGCACTTATCTGTATATAGATGTACTTCAGGGTGGAAAAGGTCATCCGAATTCTACAAAAACCCACCCCTTTTTAAATCACTTTGACTGGACCATTGTAAACCTAGCACTTCTTACCCTTCAACTCACCCTACACCCTAATAGATTGTAAGCTCTTGTGAGCAGGGCCCTCACACCTTGTGTCTCAACTGTAAGTAGCCTTTAATTGTGTAATGTGTGTATTTTGTCTGTACCTACTCCCTTCAAATTGTATAGTGCTGCGGATTATTATTACCTTTGCCTACTTAATAAAAGTTAATAAATGTGGTGGGAATATCCCTTCTTTAATGAAGACTATATAGAAAATTGCTTAAATTTTAATTTAAGAAGAAAATGAATAATATTAAAAAAAAAAAAATCAGTGCAAAGGTGTCCATAGCTTATACTTTATCAATTGCTTATAGTTCATACTTAATAGTGAAATTACCCTGGAGGAGCCACAGATCCATGTATTCTCATCTGGCTTTAGTATAATTAAATGGGTATTCCCATCCCATTGATTAGCTTTAAACAAATAGTCAAAGGTAAATAAGGACCATTGCATATTACAAATACATTGCTGTTTTAATTTTATTTCATTTGTGAGTTAGAGCAGTTCTTCTACTAGAAGATTTTCTAGATTATTGACCACCTCTTTTTTGCTCCAGCAGCTCTGGTCAGGATGGTAATGTCACTCCCTGCTGTCTCTGTGGCCATGTGTCTTACTGTTAAAATCCTTCCATCACCAATGTCCCTCTTACAGGCTTGTAGTAGGAATAGCAGAGCTGAAATATCAGTCACTGCTGTAGAACCAACCACAGCCTCAGCAGGCAGTGAGAGCCTTAAACTGGATGTAAAAAGTAGGCTCTGAAAGGGGATGTTCCCACAGCTTATTTCAGGACATATTTTGGGGCTGCGATGCACCCTGAAATACATAATTTAATTACGATAATCATAGAGAGCTATGATTACATGCTGTCTTCCCTGCTGCGTATTGAACGCCAGGGGAAAGAAGCAGGCCCGGACTGACCACCTGCCCGACCGGGCGGAGGCCCGGCGGGCCGTGTGACTCCTGGGCCGCCTGCATTTAAACCCAAAAG
>JAODAL010029802.1:0-50985 GCA_025379985.1 Phyllomedusa bahiana
AGTCCCCCTAGGATACCTGACCTCAGGTTGGGTGTAATAGAAGAAGTGAAATGGCAGGCCTGGGGACTTTCACTAAGCAATGGCTCATAACTACCTCTCAGCATGATGCAATCATGTTGTACGGAGGCGGGGGGGGGGGGTTATGACAGAGCATTGCACCATTTTCTGTTGGGGACCCACAAAAAAGATGTTATTCTTACATCACTGAGCAAGGCCCAAAGAGCCCCCAAGAAGCAGTGGGGGCTTCCCTGAGAAATTGTTGCCACCTTGAAATATTAGGCAGGTGTAGTCTATTCACAGAACTTGGTAGCTTGTTAAGCTCCGGCTGCCTTTTGCTGAGGTGGCATTTGTCAGGTGGTGGAGAGGTGAGTTTTCTTTTCTTTGTGAGTTGGGGGTTTAGTGTGTGGTGTTTTTTTTTTTTTTATATTATAATGATATTGGTTTTAACTATGAGTGATATTTTTAATTAGACAGGCAAGGGACCTTTTTTTGAATGCTGCCAGTATTTCTGCCATTACTAGCTCTTGCAGTAGAGCAATCGACAATTTGACTACTCTAACTGTACAAAGAAAATCATTCATACATTTTAGATTTTTGCCATCTAAATAATATCCTCTGGTAAAATGTCTGCACAACTAAACTAGTTAAACCAAAATGTATTCCAGTAATTAAATAGTATGATGTGTAGGTCTAAGGAGTACAGACTCAAAGAAACTACTATTTACCACTTGGGGTCATTGCTTACAAGCCATGACCCTGAGTGGTAAATGGAGGGAAGATCCAAGATGGTTTTAAGGAACATTGGTAAAGCCATATTCCAGAGTAATAAAAATGGTAAATGGGGCAACTGGATTCTTTGTGATGCTTTTCAAAGTCGATTATAACTGTTCATACCCGCTTTGATGTGTATATTCAGCCATGTCAAAGTCTAAGATCCTCTGTATAGACTTAACCCCTTAAGCCCCAGGCCTGAAAAGTAGTTAATGACCAGAAACTTTTTTTAGTTTTTGCCTCCTTGCGTTTCAACAGTTGTAACTTTATTTTTTCAATGATACAGTTGTATGAGCTCGTTTTTTTCGAGAAAGTGTTCTTTATAGAGGTTTTGTTTAAGTTTTCTTATAAATCACTGCAGAATTTTTTTTTTTTTTTTGTTTTTTTTTTTTTCCCATTCACGTTTTAAAATTTAATTTTCTTGTTAGATTAATTTTTCAGGTTTTACGGGGTGTGGTACCAATATGTGTTGGTTTTTTTTTGTGTGTGTTTTTATGCACAAATTTGTTTTTTATTATATTTTATTTTTTTTTTTTTATTCTTTTTTAAGCTTTTTGTTTTTTACTTTTTTTTTGATCCTATGTAGGGATTACTATGTTACATTGTTTTTTTTTTTACACTTCGTAATGTATTTGTAAAATATTAAAAAGGGAAGGTTTGAACACAGAATTTTTTAAAATTTTCTTTTTTTTTTATGACAAATTGCCTTTTTAGTGAAACGCATAAGGTAAAAAGGGTTGGATCACAACATACACTATATCTAGGATGGGGAATTGATTCTACGAAGTGAAAATTGTTAGAATTCAGGAAACTTCGGTTCGGAACGAAAGTCGAAGTTTGGGGGACTTAGCGTGAACGAAGGGGGTGCTTTGATTGATAAAATGGCTGCGGCACATGGCGTTTATGGGGCAAAAAGAGTCGGGAGGAAGAAGGGCATAGCCCGCAGACATGTGCAGAGATGAAAACCAAAACAGGGGACCGGCGGGTTCGTGACGTCACCGCATATATAAGTCCGGGGCGCGACGCTGGGGGCTCATCCCTCTCACTGTACGATTAGGGAAGGTGCTGCCGCGGCTGCTTATGATAGCTGATACTAAAGAACCTCTTTTTATTCAGTAGTTTTTTGTGGGGTTGTCTTAGGCTGTCTTCAGAGACTGCTTCTCTTAACGTTCTAATTCTGATTTTGTGGTGGGTATTGGAACTGAAGTCCCACTGTGCGTCCAAACAGCTGCATATACATTTTTAATGCTATATGCTAACAGCACATTGAATATCCAAGGGTTATCTAAGCCCTGTTCATGTTGTATTCATTTAAAGAAGAAACAGAGTTTTTACAATACAAATACCACTTCATTTTTGGTTGCCTCATTCCTTGCGCAGTTACATCCAGCGGTTAATTACGCATTGTTTGCTTGTTGTGGTGACTAAAAGGAAACAGTCTTTTTCACCGCCACCAAAAAAGACATTTTTTTCCTGTAGCATAATTCATAACCGAGGTTATAATTACAAGTTTTTCTCTTGCTGTGTACAGTTAAAAATACACACATAGTAACACGCTACAAAGTGGTAAGTTTTTGGGTTTGCTCTTTTCTTTTGCGCAATTTTCAGCCAAGGGTTAAACTGTGTATTTATTTCATATACAAATATCTTCAATTAAACAGTCTGTACATTTTTAGAACAAACTGTATTTTCAGACAGAGTGGTGGCAGGCTCTTCACCTGCGAGGGCTAGAGGAACAAACATTCCTGGAGCAGGCCACGGTCGCAGCAGAGCAAGGGGCGGTCCGTAGCAGCAAGGGTCACTTCGGGGGAGGCCAGCCACAAACTGCGCTGTCCATCTAGCAGACGTGTGTTGGTGTTCGCACCCATTGGTTTTCTTGATTGGTAACTAGGCATCCACTTCCTCCCAGATGACATCTGACAACCCCAGCCAAGTGTCGGTGGGTAATCGTCACAACCCTTAGTTGGCTTGGCCAGGGAGAGGTGTCAGCAGCCCTCACCTGTCCTCAACCCGCCTCTGTCCCATCCGGATCCCTCCAGTACAGAGAGATCTACTATGTGGGTCTGGCTCAGCGCCCACTATATAGCGAGGATGAACTATTTGCAGGAGGGCTAAGTCAGCAGGCTACTTGGCAGCGAAGAAATTAGAGAGCCAATATCCCTGCTTCTTGCAGTAGTAGGCGGACGCAAAAACTATTGATGTGGCATGGGAGGAGGTCATGTTTGCTGTGAGGGGGTCAGCCTCTGCATACCGAAGACGGGGTGGATCGAGGGGCAGCAGAGTAACAGAGTGACGATGATGAAAACACAAAAAGATGATGATGTAGCCCGACCGCACTTGGGTGCCGGGGTGAGGCCCTGGGCTTCATCAATCGTCGAAGAACGAGGACGGTCGCTTGCGCGTCAGGCCACGGCGCTGCCAGCAAGTGGGTTGTGTAGGGCCCGGATGAGTCAGCAGAAGCAGCAGTGTGGAGGTCGGGAAGTCAAGCGGCACGTGGGTAATAAAAACCCGCTCTGTGCAGGTCCATGAAAGTAGTGGCACAGGGGACACCTCAGCGACCGGCGAAGCGGCGGCAGTAGTCACTCAGTGCGAGCGTTGGCGGTTTAAATCAGGCTTACTCGGGGTTGTGTTGGCAGTTCTTGCTAAGGAAACCGAGGAGCCGAATATGGTTATATGTAAAATCTGTAGGCAGATAGTGAAGCTGTGGCCAGGGAGCTAAGTTGGAACCATGGCCTGCAGTCAACACATGCAGCGTCACCCTCCGGTGGCTGGGAGTATCGTGGCTCATATGTGGTGTTCCATTCCTGCCGCTGCAGCAACAGCAGCAGCAGCGGGCCCATGTGGCACCACATGCCATTGCAGCCAGTTCAAGGCTTCCACCACCTCATGCAGAAGGGAGCTGTTTCTCTTTGACATTTTTTTCCCGGGTCCAGATTGCTCTGCTCCTCGCTTCTCTTGGCGCCAGCAAGTCGTTCAGCGAGGCGGATTGCAAAGAGACAACAATAGCGTGCCAACCTTCCTAAGGTGCAGAAGTGACCGTTGCTCATGTCCAAGTTGGTTGGTACTGCAGTCCATCCCTTTCCAAATGTGGACTCTGCACGTTCAGAGAACTAATGGCTTTGTTGCCGAGCCGAGATGGAGAGTTCCAAAGCCATAATTTTTTTTCCAAAAAGGCCAAGAGAGTTCAGCCACTCATTATATGTTGATCAGAAGGAAGGCGTGGGCCAGAGGTTCCTTGAGTTATCGCTTTCAGTTTGTTCCAAAGGTGCACGGCTGCGCAGACGGTCTGGAGCTTTAACTATGGGTCAGGGCCAGTACTTGTCCTTAGGCCCATGGGTGAATGTGCTTCTGCACAGGCATCCAACAACTTGGACAGGAGACGGCGCTCTTGTCTCCCCGTGGTCAATCTGCGGGAGCCTGCGCCAATGTCCGCCTCTCCTCCTCCAACCACATCATCTCAGCCTCACAAGTTCTGACTCAATTCATAATCACATGTGTAGGGCACAGAGGTGTCACGCAGTTCTACACCTGGCTTCTTGCCTCGGCGAATCGAAAAGTCACACATGGGAGGAATGTCCCGTTCATGCAGCAAGAAAATCGATGTGTGGCATTCTCCGCGCCAACTCAAATCGGGGAACCATTGGGTGACGGACAATGGGAGGAACATGGTGTCCGCGCTGCACCGGGAGGATGATCCATGCACTTCATGGCACATGTGTTCAATTGGTTGTGAAAAGTTCCTGGAAGTCTTCCACCGAGTTTCCAGAAGATTCTGAAAATGGCCAGGAAACTGTGCATGCCTTTAAATCCATTCTACAAAGCCAGGAAAACACCTCTCCTCAAATTGCAGCGGCTGAACGGGCCTCCCCCAACACACTATGTTATGCGATGTTTCCACCCGTTGGAATTCCAAGCCTGCACATGTTGGACCGACCTGTATGAAAGAGAAAGGCAAATTTATGATTTTTTGATGATCCAGGCGGGACATGGAGTATCTCCTGGTAACTTTGATGTCAGCCAAGTGGCAGTTCATGCGTGTACCTGCCGTTTGTTGAGGCCATTCGTGGGGGAGGCGACGTTATATGTTAGTCGCTAGGACTACGGGATTGAATAACGTCATTCCAGTGCTTCATGTCCGGAAATCAAGATGCTGGAGACGTGGCGACTACATCTCGCCGGCCCACTTGAGTACGGTGGGGACTGATTGGAGAAGGAGGGGGAAATTGGAGCAGAAGCATTGACTAGGTGAAATGAGTGGATTTTCTACCCAGGGTGACAAGGAGAGGAGGAGCAGCAGGAGACAGCTGGAGGAGGTAAATGATGGGATGAGGTAGGTCCGAGGCAGATGACCCGGCAAAGCACGTGGCAGTTTACAATGGAGAATGCTGCTCCTATGTGCAGGTGGCCCGCAGCATGCTGATTTTGCCTGGCTAGTACAGCTGAATTGTCTCCATCGGCAGGGGATGGCTTCGGGCTCTCCACCCTATTGGACCCTCGACTACGGTCAAATGGAAGCCTTTTTCCCAGCTGCTGAGAGGTGTGGACAAACTCATATTACTATAGGGATATCCTCCCCGTAGTCAGTTGGCCGCTGCCTATGTGTGGCATCTGTCCCTTCCTTCTGACAGGTCTGACCGGGGGGTTCTTCCAGCGCTCACGTACACTGCCGCGGCTGGTGGGGGGGGTGGTTAGGAGCGGTACCAGAAATTCATCAGCTGAACCTAAGTCTGGAGTCAATGATGAGCAGCTTCCTTCACCCGCCTAGTGAGGAGGGCAGTCGCCAGCAGCAGCAGCAGGACCTGCAGCCAGACCCTGAACCAACAGGTGGTGGCCTTACTTGGGAAAGCACTCTGCCACCCCAGTTTGAAACCGACTGGACTACTGGGCAGCCAAACTGGATGTGTGGCAGCAAATTGCCGAGTTTGCAGTGCGAGAAGCTGTTCTGCCCGGCAGTAGTGTGGCTTCTGAGCGTTGTTCAGTGCGGCGGGTCCTCATTACCCAAGGAGAAAACAGCTCTTGTCCACGTGAAATATGGAACGGCTGACTTTTGTCAAGATGTATCGGGCGTACGTGGAACGGCCAGGATTTCCACACTCCAATTGCTAGGTGTCTGGACTACTTCAGCCATGGACGCCCACCCAATTAACTGTTGTGAGAAATGTGTCTGGGTTCTTACTACCTGGCCTCAGTCACGATTTCTGATCTGCCACCGCCTGTTGCCACACTTACCCGGCTGCCAGTTGCATCCTAATCTGCCCTACCTCCTTCTTTACCAGAGACTGGTATTTCCTCCCACCTCCCACACTCTGTCATTGTGCACTCTTGACCTCTTGCTGCTGCTGCACGTCCACCTCCTACGCTCTGTCATTGTGCCCACTCTATGGCCTCATGCTGCTGTTGCTGTTCCGTGACCTCTCACACTGTGTCATTGTGCACACTGCCTGACCTAATGCTGTTGTTACCGTTGGACCTACACTGTGTCATTGTGCCCCTCTGTGGCACTTACTCCTGTTTTTGGCACCTCCTGAATGTCATTGTGCCACTCTCTGACCTCAATGCTGTTGCCAACCTACTCACTCTCTTGTCTTTGTGCACTCTGTGGCCTACTACTGTTTTGTACCTCCAGAATGTCTTTTGTGCCATGTTCTGACCTCATGCTGCTGCCTGCTGCCGTGACCTCCACACTCTGTGTCATTGTGCCACTCTGGGGCCTACTCCTCTTTTTGCACCCTCCTGATATGTCTTTGTGCCACTCTTGGAACCTCATGCTGCTGTGGCTGCCGCCGTACCTCCACTCTCTGTCACTAACGTTGCCACCTGAGCTCTCAGCTTGTTTTTTTTCCAGCTTTCGCTGCCATGATTTTATCAGGCTACATTCCCGTTGATTTTTTTGGGGTCATTTTGCCCTTTAAAGTCCCCAGGTTTTTAAAGTGAGCATTTAAGAGCAGGGGCAGTCATGTGCGTGTCATACTAAAAACAAATTGTATGAAGACCAAACCAAGCCCCCTCTGATATTTAAGCTGGAACACGTTCTCCCAGCCCCCGGGCAGGCTCGTGCAGCCTGGAAATAGCTGTTTTTTAAAGTGTTTAGTCCCGAAGAAAGGGGCCCGTTTTTTTTTTTTGTGGAAATTGGGGCGAAAGTGACCAAATCGAATTTTTAAAAAAATTCCCCCTTCTCTAACTTTTCCCCCCGGAGTCTCGCATAGAGTTCAAATATCTGAAAGGGGGACATGCAAGAAAACTGCATTTTTCCCCATTTCCTTGAGTTTTTTTTTTTTTCCTATCCCTGTTTTTTTTAATCACTCTTAAATATGTTCGCCTTTTTCTCTTGTCCAACTGACCCCCTTTTGTCCCCCGAAAAAACACATTTAGACCCCAGACTCCGCCTTCTGACCCCTGTTTGTGAGATACACCACCCCCACTAGTAGTTTGGTTGTGCCCACTCCCACGAAACTGAACGCTTTTTACTGAAACAGAACCACCCCCACATATTAGAATATTCTTTAATGCTAATTATTTTAATCTGTGTCGCTGACACAGGAGGAAAAAGAGGGACACGTCTTCCTGTCACGGTATTCACAGAAGCCCGGGGGACTACTCTAGGTCTCCAGGGCTGACTCTGTTGGGTCACCGGGTGTTCTGATCACCCAACAGAGCAGGGAAACCCTTTGATTGCGCTGCGATGATGATCTACCGCAATTAAAGGGTTAAAGCACGGGGGGTGGGGGGTTCCCTCGCTTCCTGGGTCGAGGAGAGCTTGGGATCAGGGCTGTGTGTAACCCCTGTCCCGTCCGGGGCGGCGCCGGGGCACGAAAAACCCCGATGTCTCAGCGACCCCAAAAAGACATCGTTAGACTAAAACCCGCACCAGCCACTCTAAATCGGTGGGCAGTTTTAAGGGGTTAAACATTGACCCTTTAGCCCGGGGGCCCCAACCCAGCCCCAAAAGTATCACCAACAGGAAATTTTTTTTCGGGCTTTCCTTGATTGCAAGGTGATATAATTATTGTCGTGCATTCCATGGGAGATCATGAAAACATGACCTGTTGGTGGGTCTTGAGGACTGGAGTTGGAGAACACTGATCTAGACCCACCAACAGCTAATAGAGAGGAGTTACCAACCCCCAATGGCTTCTGTGCTTAGTCCAAACAGAAGCACTGGGAAAAAACCTTTTTTTTAAATAACAAAAGACAAATTCAACCCGGGGGAACAGAGATGTGTACAAACCTCCAAGGAAGGGTGATCGTGTAAAATTGCAGAGAGAGAGACAATGGTCCTCCTTTATCCAGACTGTCTTGCAATAAGTCTGACTTTGTTGCCCATAGAAACCAATAAGAGCTTGGCTTTCAGGAGCATCCATGTAAAGACTATCCTACATAAATGTAGATAAAGAAGTGTGACTTTGGGAGTAAAATAGAGAACTTTCTATTTGGGGAAAGAGCTAGGAATGCAGGAAAGCATTTAATGTGTTTCAAACATAATCAAATGTATGTTATGCATTTGCACCCATTACTTCCTTGACGTATTGAAAAAAGTAAAAGTGTGCTACTGCGGTAAAACCCTATAGTAAAACTATGCTGCAAACAAACTAGTCACAATTGTCTCCATAGAAATTTTTTCCCAAAAAAGTAATCTTCGGAGAGACTTTTAGCATATAATTTATATATACAGTGGGGAAAATAATTATTTGATACACTGGTGAATTTTTACATTTTTCCACCTATAAAGGATGGAGAGGTCTGTCATTTTTCTCGTGGGGTCTCTGAACGTGCGGGATCTAAAAAAAAAATTAGAAAATCACTTTGTATGTTTTTTTAAATAATTAATTTTGCTTTTTATTGTATTGTTAGTTTTAAGAACCCTCCTACTCTTCACTCATTCCATTTTAAATTTTCACCTTTTTGAACTCTTTACCTGTATAAAAGATACCTGCCCCACACACTCAAATTTCCCCAAAACCCCTCCACCTGGGCCCAAAACCCAAAGATCTCTATGGACACAGGGACAAAATTGTAGACCTGCACAAAGGGCCCAGAGGGGGGTACAGGAAAAAAGCAAGCAGCTTTTTGAGAAGTCAACAAAATATTGGCACATCATTAAAAATGGAAGAAACACAAGAAAACCGTCAATCTTCCTTGTTCGTGGCTCCATGCAAAATCTCGCCTCGTGGGGGGGAAGGGTGTAGTGAGAAAGGTCAGGGAATCAGCCGAGAAATACACGGGGGACTGGTTAAGACCGAAAAGAGCTGGGACCCCCAAATCTCAAAAATTACTGTTTGTAAAACACTACGCTGTCATGGATTAAATTTCCCGGAGGACACACAAATCCCCCTGCTCACGCCAGCACATGTCCGCCCCTTTTGAAGTTCCCAATGACTCCTGGATGATCCCGAGGAGGCATTGAAAAAGGTCATTGGGCAGATAGCAAAATAGAACTTTTTAGTATTAACTCCACTCATTGTGTTTGGAGGAAGAAGAAGGATGATTACAACCCTAAGAACACCATTCCAACCATGAAGCATAGGGGTGGAAACTCATACTTTGGTGGTGTTTTTTTGCAAAGGGGACTGGATGACTGCACCGTAAAAAGCATTTCAGGGTCCTGCATTGGCCTAGCCATTTTTCAGAACTGAACCCAATCAAAAATCTTTGGAGGGAGCTTAAAATTAATTAACCTTGCGTAGTCCCAAAACGAAAAAATTTGAGGGGGTGGGGCCAAAAAACCTGCTGCAGTGTGTGTAAAATTGGTTAAGATACAGGGAAAAGTCTGACCCCTGTAATTGGGGAAAAAGGGGGCTCTATACCAAAATTTTGTTCAGTTTTTTTATTTTATCAAAAACTTATTTCATGCCAAAAAAATGAAAATTGAATTACCCCTAAGTGCACCATTATTTTTCCCGCCGCCCCTTTAAATCTCTTGGGCATGGGGGGTGCATATAGCTTCACTGGTTGAGCCACTTGAACCTCTTCCATTCCCTTTAAAGACACTAGGGGATGGTGGATGTTAGAGACCTTACACTCCTCTACACTATTTGTTATTGAGGGACCCTTTCACTTAATGTGAAACAGCAATTTTGTAGTACCACAGGGGGGAATTGATAGGTGCCAAAAATACCCTTTTTTTATCCGAATAATTACAAACGTGTTTTTTGCACTTTTGCCCCGTCCCGATTTATTGATGGACACCTTGCAAATTAAAAAATTTTAAACCACAAATTGTGTAGTTTTCCCAGGTGAATTGATAGGTGCCAAAAAAACCCTTTTATTATGAATACATTACAGATACGTTTTTTTTCATTTGGGGGGCATACAGCTTTGTTCATTTTTTTTTTAGGCACTTGACTTTAAAAGTGAAAACTGCAATTTTTTAGTACCACAGGGGAAAAGAAAGGTGCCAAAAATCCTTGTTTATCCAAATAATTTCAATACGTGTTTTTTCACTTTTGGGGCAGGCCAGCTTTGTTGTAGTCTACTTTTCAGTTAGATTTGAAACCAGCAATTTTGTTTTGATTTGAGGGGTTTGAGAATAGCTGTGATTTGCCGTTTTTAAAAAGAGACTTTCCAAAATCTTCCTAAAACCCTTTTCAAATTTTTATTTTTCAGGACATGAGCGAAATTCAAATGTAAACGAGCAAAGAGGGGGGTGGATATGGGGGGTAGAGGACGAGAAAAGGGTGCTCCTTCCAGGCTGGGACAAACCATGCCGGGCGGACGTCAGTTGCGGACGTCAGGGCCTGTCATCGCTGGGTCGGGCCTGTGAATTAGAAACAACAGCGTCCCCAAATTGTCCTTCGGGTTTTTAAATGCAATCTGATCCAGCAGTTTACCCCCCTCCCCCTCCCGTCACGGCCACAAATGTCGCATCACACCCCCCCAGCATCCTTTCCAACTAAAGGGCCCCCAAATGCCATTCGTGTACCCACCACTGTGGATAACCCTTTTTCTGAAGACCTTTTTGATAAAAAATGCTTTTGGGGGTCAGAAGGATGTTAAAAGATAAAGAGGCCAAAGAGGATGAAATTTTTCTCTCGACCCCAGTTACTTGCCCTCAGAGGGGGAGAAAGGAAACGGTCAAACGGCAAAAATCTTTGGGGGGTCGCAACGCCTTGCATCCTCTTGCTTTTTGCCCCCGCTCTGGATGCAGAATGTCAGGCCCCGAAGTCACCCCCGTGTTGAGTGATGATGACGCATTGCGGGCAACGTGGTCTTTTCAGCAGAATTTGCTTTTCGGAGCGCTTCATCAGGACGAGGAGGAAGAGTTTTTGGGGGAGTGTCAGTAAGGGTTCCGCCTCAAAAAAGGGAGGGGGCGGGCGCAGAAGTCGCTGAATGATTCCGCCAGCCCGGTCACGCAAACCCCGCCCTCGCTTACGCTGTCAAAAAAAGGGCCAGGACCTCTCAGCCTGGGGTTTTCTTTGAGCAAGCCTCTGATTCACCCAGCGATGTCATATGTCCCTTTGCTGTAAAGCATAAATGAGGCAAGAAACCTTAGGGGTTAACCCCCACCAACAAGTTGTCACATGCAGCAATGCATAGTTGAAATGGGGGCAACACTTTGCCAAAAAAGGCCCCGGGCGACGCCGGGCCTCCAACCCCTGTCACACCCTTTGTCTCCCCCTCCTCTCCCCCGCCCCACCAGGTTCCTGCTCCCCATGTCTCTCAGGTCATGTCAGGGATCAGCCTGCTTCAGCTCCACCATCCCCGGTCCCACCATCCCCCCAGGACCCCCCTACCCCTTCTCCTTCGCCAGTTTGATGATGCCGCCGTACAGCGGCCAGTTAGCGCCAGCCTTCTGTTTCCAGGTTTGGGAGCAGAAAAAAAACATTTTAACCCCAAAAACCATCCAAACCCAAAAAGCCGAATGTCGGCATTGCGGTTTTTGGGCCTTGGAAATTTTGCCTCTCCGTTGGTGGACACAGATGGGTTCTGCACTTGGCCTTGCCTGCCCCAAAACCCCAGTGCTGAGAGGATTTCTTCCCAAAAAAAAATGCCCCTGCCCGGGCCAGCCAGTGTCTCTAAAATTTAAAGGGGGTTGTTGATTGGGGCCGAAAAAGTCCATCTGACCCCGAACATGGATAGTAAGCACGCCAAGGCCCGCTATATCTCTGTGACAGCTCACTGGGTGAGGTGGGTGGATGTTCTGGGGGTGGGTGGCTCTCAGGCTCGGCTCAGCTTTAAAACCGCAGGGGGGGGGCGGTTCTTTCCCCCAAGGTCCTCTGGTGGCATAAACGTGCCCAGAGAAACCGGGCCGTGTTAAAATTTAAATTGTTTGGAGCCCGTCCCCACACAGGTCAGGAGCTGTGGCGGCTCTCCGCAATGGACTGGCGCTGGCGGGTGCCAAGAACTTGTCCCCGGGGAAAGGGTGGTGTGCGATAACGGGCGAAATCTGCTGGCCCCCCTTAAGATCGGTAGGTGGAGACATCCCTTCCCTGGCACATGTATGAACCTTGTCGTCCAGAAATTTCTAAAGAGTCCCCGGGTCTGGATTGCCTGTGGGAAGGCCGAGTTAAGTACGCCTTCGCCTTTCCCCGCGTTGCAGCGTCAGCTCAGCCTCCCCGTAAACCGTCTCATTGTTGAGTGGCAACCGCTGGAATTCCACCCCCCACATGCTTCAGCGATTGTGGCGCAGCGCAATGCCATTACGCAGTACGAAGGTGACACATGGCCTGACAAGCGCGGTGCGGACTGGGGTGCTGACCACGAGAGTGGGGGCGGGTGAAAGAGTTGCACAATTTTCCCATTTTGAAAAAGCCCCCAAAATGGTCAGTGCGGACGTGCCCTTGTCGCATGAGCTTTGTGGGATTTAGTTCTGGAACGATCGTTGGACACTCTGAAACAACAGGACGCCAGCGAGGAGGAGGAGACGGACACAGATGCGGCCGGAGCCCCCCCCTTTTCTCAAAACCCCAAAGGCCGACAGTTTCCAATTTCCGGTCTTCATTAGCAGTGGTTTGGGGTCCAGGCTGTGCAAAGGGGGCGCAAGCTCTAGGGCATCATCTAGGCAAATCGGGGGTTGTTTGAAACTTGCCGGGGAAGCGGAGGAGGAGGGGAGGATGAGGAGGTATTTCCCAGACACCGCGTTACGAGTCCCTGCCCCTTTGGGAAAGAGGTTGGTGCGAATTTTAGGGGGAGGGGAAGATGAAAAGATCAGTTTCGTCCCCCCCCGGGCCCAGGGCTTGGGAAAACAAAGGGCCCCTCTCTCCAGAGTGCTTGGATGCTCCATTTCCCCAAAAATGATCCTCGTTAAGGCATCAAAATGAACAACGTTATTGGGTGGCCACCCTCCTGGGTCCCGGTACAAAACAAAACTCAGCACTTTTCCCTTCCCCCCACCAAATAGGGAGTAAAAAGAGGAAATGGATACCTTGCTGATTGATCAATGGAGAATCGTTGCGTTGCTTCACGTTCCCCAATGTCACGGGGGAACAACATCGGCGTGAGCGTAGGTGCCAAGTAGCCCCTAGTGGGGGCAGCAGCAGCAGGCAAGGTGGGGAGAAAACCTAATGGGTGCCCCTTTGGAAAATTTTTTTTACCCGTCACCAAAAACATGCAATGCAGGGCACACATCCAACACACAGAGACCAGCTTAAGCATGGGGGAGATATCGGCGTTCAACCCAAAGTTTTTGGATGTGTTCCGGACCCATAGACTTCTGGGTATCTAAAAAGGGCGAATGACCCCAAACTCGCTCGCCACCCCCATAGAGGTGTTGTCCTGCCCCCGCAGCCCGCGTCATATCTGAGCGGATTCGCACAGCTGGAGGAGTCATTACAGACAAACGCATCCGGCTTTCCCAGAAATGTGGGTCGTTTGCTTTTTTCAAGTGAAAACAGGGATGGATCTCTGATGATGTTGTGACCAATTTCCGGGTCACCCATTTGTTGCGGTTACTTCACATTCCCCTTTTAAAAAGGAAATTGGTCTCTTGAAAACTTTTTTTTTAAAATGATCATTTTTTACTGCAAAATTTTTTTTTCTTTTTCCCCCCAGTTTATTTGCTGGTTTTGCTGTGAGGAGGACTGTAAAAGACAGCAAGGTTTCTTTACACACCGTATTCCTTTACTACTTTATCTTTAGAAGTTTTCGCATTGTCAATGGTTTTTTAGGTCATATTGCTGTGAGATCAGCATAAATTTGGGCCCTTTGGAACAGAAATGTGGGTTCAAGTGGCATTTCTCCCTCACAATTTTTAAAGTGGCTGAGAAGTCATTTTTTAATTTTTTGGGTCATTGCTGCTTTGAAATTTGCAAATACTAAGGTCCTTTTAAAAAATTTTTTGTTTCTAACAGACATTTGTTTTTCACAATTGTCAAGAGTGGCTCAAGGGTGAGGTGCTGTCAGAAACAGGAATAGGTAGGACACTGTTTAATGGAACATATTGCAAAATGATTGTTTTTTCAAGTCTTTTAAATAGCTATCAAATTTTTTATTGAGAAACCCATTTAATACAATTAAAAAAAGAGAAACAAAAAATGGTGCGATTCCCTCCTTTTTAAAAAAGTGTTTTCTAAATTAAAACTAAAAAACTTGCATGTACAAATAGCTGGTAAAAAAATTCCTCTGAATTGTACAAGGGAGGTACAGGAAAACTTGACCAGATGTGGTTATTCAGAGGCAGGGAGTTGGAGCACGGACAGAGAAAAAGTCAGAGACAATTTCCTCCAGCTTGAGTAAAATGAGAAAAAAAATCCCCAAGAAAAGGGCAACCTGGGTGTAACAGGAGCGTTAACCCATTTTTTAAAGTAAAGTAAATTGGTCCGCATCATACGGGGGGGCAAGCGCTACCAGGACAAGGCAGATATGTCCAGTGAAACAAAATGGGGGTTGAAAGTCCCCCTTTTTGGCATTTTTTAAATCTGGGGTCATGAGGTTTGGGGCTCGCTGTGGCCAGGCCCGGGATAGTCTATGCCCAGTGAAATAAAATGGTGGTTAAAAGACTCCTTTTTCGGGGCCCCTTTTTAATTGGGGTATGCAGGTTTGGGGCTCATGCTGGGGCCCCAGGACAGGTATAGCAATGTCAGTGAAATAAAATGGGGGTTGAAAGACTCCTTTTTTCCGGATTTTTAAAATTGGGGGTCTGAGGTTTGGGCTATGCTGCGTTCCAGGCAGGGAATTCAATGTCCATTCAAGGGTAAAATGATGGTTCAAATTTACTGTTCTGGACTTTTTAATTTGTGGGTTGCAGGTTTAAGGTATGTTTGGGGTGCAAGACAGGGATGTGAAGGGTGTGGATTTTTTTTCTGTGGTTTTTTAACCCTAAGGTTTTTGTTGTAAGAGTCCAGGCTGTAAAAGAAGGCAGCTGCAAGTCTGGTGTGTTTTCTTTTTTTTTTCTTTGTTAATGGAGGTCGGTTGACCAGTGAGAGGCCGTGTTTTGGCTCTATGGGAGGAAAGGGTGTGTGGGATGCCCAATTTTGAGATCACGTTGAAAGTCGTGGGCGTTAAACTCTTTGATCAAAAAATGTGAACCAAGGTCTCAAAGTTTTTTCTGTATGATGTAGCATAAATGCTTCTTTAGGGATTTCCCCAAAAAGTATTGCCCCTTTTTTCAGTAGTGTGCCGTGTCAGTGGTGTGCGTGTGTACATGTATATATATATGTGTGCCCCAGCCCTGCCCGTGGCACCAGGTTTGCATAGTTTTTTCAGAAAAGTTTTTTTGCGAACCTACGTTATTTTGGTGTATGTGATTTTAACCCTTAGGGAAAGGAAGGGGTGCCTCCTTTTGGGTTTTGCACCCCCCCATCTTACAGGCTGTCTAAGAAGTGCGCTTTCAATCTGGTGGTTTTCTTATTTTTTTCTCTCTGTATAAAGGAGGTCGGTTTACCCCGTGAGGGGCCCGTGAATTTGGGCTCTATTGAGAGGTGAGGATAGTGTTGGACTGCCCGATTTTGAGATCACGTTGAAAGTCGTGGGCAGCTTAAACATCTTTTGATCAAAATTTGTGAACCGAGAGTCTCAAAGTTTTTTCTTGCCTAAGATGTAGCACGTATCCATTTGACTGTTGTAGATGTTAATTCCAGCTTCTCCAGCCTTGTTTGGGTGTAAGAATGAAGGTATTGTTGCTCTCCCATAGACTTGAATGGTCATCGGCGATCATCTATCATCGACCATCGAATATCTTGTCGAGGATGGTCGACTATCGACCATCGACCGATGTCGATGGCCAACGTAATCGCTCAACACTAATTTCAGGCTGAAGATGTGTATGTTATTCTCAGAATATTGTAGCCTTGAAGTCTAGAGCTGGTTTAAGTTGGCCCGACCTGTAAGTTTCCCGGCCAACAAACATGTCCAGTCCTCCTCTGCAACATTGTGCGACTTGTACATAATCTCAGATATTTCAAGATATGCATCAATGTCCTCTCTCTCCTCTTGGAAGGTGGGAAATGCAGCTTGACAATGTCCTGGGGCCGAGCCGCTTCAGGGATTTATGGGCGGTGGACGTGTTTAGCTTGGTCCTTTCTTGCCACCTCCTTATGACAAGTTTCATCAGCTTGATCTTCTCCCTGGTGCTTAGTTCTTTATTTCAAAACAGAGAGGGCACCAGAGCTCACTCTGTTCTCAAACTCATAGAACAGTCAATCACACTCTCCTCCCCCTCCCCTGTGTTATCAGCAGCAGGTGAACTGACTCTTCGCCCTCCCCTGTGTTATCAGCAGCAGATGAACTGACTTCTCACCCTCCCATGTTATCAGCAGCAGGTGAACTGACTATTCCCCCTGGTGTTTAAACGGCAATTTTTATGCGAAAAATATTAATATAGAAGTATTATTATTATTATTATTTATTTTAAAGCGCCATTGATTCCAGGGTGCTGTACATTCGAGGGGGTTACATACATTACATAAGTCAAACGAGTACAGTGATAAGGGATAATGACAATTGGCACGACAGGGGGAGAGAGGACCCTACCCGCGAGGGCTTACAAACTACAAGGAGGGGAAAGAGACAGGAGGTGAGGGGCAGACATGTCTGGGAGGAATAGTGACAAGTTTAGTGAAGGTTATAGGCAAGCCTGAAGAAAGGGGTTTTCAGGTTGCTTTTGAAGCTGGTGAAAGTGGAGGAGAGTCTGATGTGTTGGGGCGTGAGTTCCAGAGTGTGGGTGAAGCACGGAGAAGGTCTTGGAGACGGTTGTATGAGGAGCTGATAAGGGGAGAGCAGAGGGAGAGTCCCGTGAGGAGCGGAGAGTGCGTTTGGGGGGAGATATTTGGAAATTAGGGCAGAGATGTATGGAGGGGAGAGGTCATGGAGAGCCTTGTAGGTCAGGGTTCGTAGTTGAAATGAATTCGCTGGGCAATGGGAAGCCAGTGAAGGGATTGGCAGAGGGAGAGGCAGAGGAGTAGCGAGGAGAGAGGTGGATAAGAGGGCAGCAGAGTTAAGGATGGATTGGAGGGGACGAGGGTGCTAGCTGGGGAACCATGAGAAGGATGTTGCAGTAGTCTAGGCGGGGAGATGACAAGGCATGGACCAGCATTTTTGTAGTGTCTAGCCGAGGAAACGAGCGGATTGCGAGAGATGTTTTTCAGGTGGAGGCGGCAGGAAGGTGAGGGTTTGGGTGTGTGGTTTGAAAGATA
Source organism: Phyllomedusa bahiana (assembly GCA_025379985.1). Lineage (NCBI taxonomy): Eukaryota > Metazoa > Chordata > Amphibia > Anura > Hylidae > Phyllomedusa > Phyllomedusa bahiana. Next base: position 17,340 of record JAODAL010029802.1, read on the forward strand.
AAGCAGAGTCTAGGATTATCCAAAAACAGCGGACTTGTGGGGCCGGTTTAAAGTGTAGAGCGTTGACTGTAATAGAGAGATCAGGGCAGGGGTAGAGTTTGGGTTTGGGGGAAAGATGATGAGTTCTGTTTTCTCCACTTTATTTTTAGGAGACGTGATGAGAAGAAGGAAGAAATGGAGGACAGACAGTCAGGGATCCGGGAGAGTAGAAAAATGACATCTGGGCAGAGATGTAGAGTTGGGTATCATCAGCATTTCAGGTGGTAATTGAAAGCCATGTAGGCTATGAGCTGATCGAGGCCCAAGGGGTGTAGATAGAGAAGAGTAGTGGACCCAGGACTGACCTTGGGGGACACCAACAGAGAGTGGCCGGGGGGAGGAGGTGGAGCAAGAACGAGAGACGCTGAAAGTCCCATCAGTGAGGTACGAGGAGATCCAGGAAAGAGCCAAGTCCGTTTATGCCGAGGGAGGAGAGGATTTGTAGCAGGAGGGAATGGTTTGACAGTGTCAAAGGGAGAGGACAGGTCCAAGAGGAGGAACACAGAGTAGTGGCATGAGGCTTTAGCAGTTACTAGATCATTAGTGACTTTGGTTAGGGCGGTTTCGGTAGAGTGGTGGGGTCGAAAACCAGATTGTAGTGGGTCAAGAAGAAGTTGGAGGAGAGGTGGGGGGGACAACTGAAGATAGACGTGCTGCTCGAGGAGTTTGGAAGCAAAAGGGAGCAGTGAGATGGGGCGATTAGTTGGACAGAGAAAAGGGGTCAAGGGTTGTTTTTTTTAGGATTGGAGTGATAATGCATGTTTAAAAGGGAGAAGGGAAGATGCCAGAGGTTAACTGATAGGTTGAAGAGATGGGTGAGTGCTGGGATGATAGAAGCACTGAGGTCTGGGATGAGGTGGGATGGCAGTGGGTCAAGACTACAGGTAGTGAGGTTGGATTTGGACAGTAAGGAGGACCTACTGCACCTGATTTATAAACCCGGTCTACTGACGGTCATAAATCAGGCGCATTCTAGCGCTAACATGACATTTCTGGCTCCGGTATACCACTCTGAAAGTGGTTTACCTGTTCCAGCAGTAATTCGCCTGGACTTGCTGTAACGCAGTTCTAGTGCACCCCACCTCCCTCACTCCCCTGAAGTCAGGCGCGAGTGCCCTGTAATGCACATGATATTGGCGTGGGGGACATTTACACCTATTGCGAACGTGGCTGAGTTAGATGTCGGGCTGAAAATACACCAGACTTCTGGCGCAGCCCCATTCATACATGCCGCCCTAAGTGTCCACCATAGGTCAGGAACTAATTTTCCAATGGATAATGTGCAATTTGCATTTGAGAATAGGTTGATAGAATATTTGGGCATTGCAGTTAGTGGATTTCTTTGACATGGTTCATTGAATACTTGCCCCAGAAACAGTGAGCTACAGTCCTACATGGCCTATATTAGTCACAGCAGGCTATGTTGTTTAAGCCTGAAAATGTTTCTATAATAAAAGATTGATCATTTATATGGATATGCTGGATGTCTTCTCCTTTGATCTTAAAATGGTGGATGTTTGCTGCTGAGAAATGGGTGAGCTGGACTGTATCTTGGATTTATACATTGGCATTGCCTTCCAAGAACAATGTACTAGGTGCATCTCTAAAATATTAATATAATTGAAAAGTTAATTATGTCCATAATAAAAGAGAAACCCATATACTGTATAGACTCATTACACACAGAGCGATATATTTCAAATGTTTATTTTTGTTAATGTGGAGGATGATGGCTTACAGCAAATGAAAATCCAGAATATTTGGTCAGGGCTCCTTTTGCATGAATTCCTACATAAATTTGGCATGGCATTGAGGCGATCAGCCTGTGGCACTGCTGAGGGTTTATGGAAGCTCAGGTTGCCTTAATAGTGCCCTTCAGCTCAGCTGCATTGTTGGCTCTGGTGTCTCTTATCACAGATTCTTTATGGGGTTTAGGTCAGGCGAGTTTGCTGGCCAATCCAGCACAGTGATACACAGTGGTACTTTTGACAGTGTGGGTAGGTGCCAGGTGCTGCTGGAAAATGAAATCGGCATCTCCATATAGCTAGTCAGCAGATGGAAGCATGAAGTGCTCTAACATTTCCTGGTAGACGACTGTGCTGACCTTGTACTTGATATAACACAGTGGAGCGACACCAGCAGATGACATGTTAACAAACCATCACTGACTGTAGAAACTTATCACTAGACCTAAAGCAGCTTGGATTGTGGCCTCTCCACTCTTCCTCTGACTCTGGGACCTTGATTTCCAAATGAAATGGACAACTTACTTTAAGCCCTTAACGCACCTGGACGTATGCATATGTCCTGAGGATCGCGCGAACTCTAAAGCAGAGTTAACCCGGTTAACCCCTTATTTTTCGCGACCGATGGGTTGCAATTAGAGATGGGCGAATTGATTCTAACGAAGTGGAATTCGTTTAGAATTTCAGGAAAACTTCGGTTGGGAACAAAGTCGAAGTTTGGGGTACTTCGCATGAACGAAGTGTGCTTATGATTGATAAAATGGCTGCGAGCACATGGCGTTCATGGGGCAAAGAACTCTGGGAGGAAGAAGGGCATAGCCTGCATGACATGTGCAGAGATGAAGCCAATCAGAGACCTGAGAGATTCTGTGACGTCACCGCACTATAAAAGTCCGGGCGCGACGCTGGGAGCTCATACCGCTCTCACTGTACTGATCAGGGAAGGTGCTGCCGCGGCTGCTTGTAATAGCTCTTACTGAAGAACTGATTTTTATACAGCGATTTTTGTGGGGTGTCTCAGCTTGTCTCAGAGACTGCTTCTCTTAATGTTCTATTTCTGATTTTGTGGGGTATTGGATCTGAAGTCCAGTGTGCGTCCAATGCAGCTGCATATACATTTTAATGCTATTTGCTCACAGCACATTGAATATCCAAGGGGGATGTAAGCCTGTTCCTGTTGTATTCATTTAAAGACACAGCATTTTTACAATCCAAATACCACTTCATTTTTGGCTGTTCAATTCTTTTGCGCAATTTACATCCCGGGTTAATTAATCGTTGTTCTGCTGCTGTGGTGACTAAAAGAAACCGTCTTTTTCACCGGCAAAAAAACATTTTTCCTGTAGCATAATTTACAACCAAAGGTTAATTACAAGTTTTTTTCTTGCTGTGTACCGTAAAATACACGCCATTTTAACACGCTACAAAGCTGGTATTTTTTGGTTGCTCAATTCTTTTGTGCAATTTACATCCAGGGGTTAATTAAGTGTTGTTCTGCTGCTGTGTTGACTAAAAGAAACCGTCTTTTTCACCGGCAAAAAATAAATTTTTCCTGTAGCATAATTCACAAGCGAAGGATAATTACAAGTTTTCCTCTTCTTGTATAGCGTAAAATACACGCCATTGTAACACGCTACAAAGCTCGTAGTTTTTGGTTGCTCAATTCTTTTGCGCAATTTACATCCAGGGGTTAATTAAGCGTTGGTCTGTTGCTGTGGTGACTAAACTAAACCGTTTATTTCACCGCCAAAATATAAATTTTTCCTGTAGCATAATTCACAAGCGAAGGATAATTACAAGTTTTCCTCTTGTTGTGTAGTGTAAAATACCCGCCATTGTAACACGCTACAAAGCTGGTAGTTTTTGGCTGCTCAATTCTTTTGCGCAATTTACATCCAGGGGTTAACTAAGTATTTTTCTGCAGTTGTACCCAGTAAAAGAAACGTTTTTAACTGCCACAGAAGAAATTCTGTAGCATAATTCATATCCGAAGGTTAATTAAGCCTGTTTGTGCTTTTATATTCAGTAAAATACACAGAGTTTTCAAACGGCACATACAAGTCAATTTTTCTGCCCATTTGTGGAGCGCAATTTATATCCAAGGGTTACCCAAGCTTGTTACTGGTTCATTTGGAGTCAAATACAGGGTGTGTATTTATCATATACAGATATCTTCAAACAGTGTCTGTACATTTTAGAGCAAACAGTATGTCCGACAGAGAGGTGGCAGGCTCTTCACCTGCAAGTGGCAGTGGCACAAACATTCCTGGAGCAGGCCCAGTTCGCAGCACAGCAAGGGACGTCGCAGCAGGGGTCACTCGGTGAGGCCACAACTGCCGCTGTCATCTAGCGGCCGTGTGTTGTTCAGCAACCCAATGGTTCTTGATTGGTTGACTAGGTCATCCACTTCCTCCCAGATGACATCTGACAACCCCAGCCAAGAGTCGGTGGGAACGTCAGACACAACCCTTAGTTAGCATGGCCCGGGAGCGGGTCAGCAGCCCTCACCTGTCCTCAACCAGCCTCTGTCCCATGCGGTTCCCTCAGCCAGAGATCTACTATGAGGTTTGGGCTCAGCACCACTATATAGCGAGGATGAACAATTTGAGGAGGGCAGTCAGCAGCTACTTGGCAGCGAAGAAATGGGGCCAATATCCCATGCTTCTTGCAGTAGACGGCAAAGTATAGATGTGGAGAGTGACATGGGAGGACATGTTGTGAGGGGTCAGCCTCTGCATACCAAGACCGGTGATGAGGACAGCAGTGACGATGAAACACAAATAGATGATGATGTAGCCGACCACACTTGGGAGCCGGGTGAAGCAAGGGCTTCATCATCGTCAGGAGAAGAGGCCAACAGATTGCACGTCAGGCAGCAGCGCAGCCAGCAAGTGGGTTGAGTGGCCGTGAGACAGCAGAGAACCACCAGTGAGAGGTCGGGAGCCAAGCGGCCACGGGGTAGAAAACCCGCTTCGCAGGTCCAGCGAGGCAGCGGCGGTAGTAGTCACTCAGTGCGGAGCGTTGGCGGTAAAATTAGCAACTCGGCGGTGTGGCAGTTCTTTGCTAAGACACCAGAGGAGCCGAATATGGGTATATGTAGAATCTGTGGGCAGAAAGTGAAGCCTGGCCAGGGAGCTAACGTTGGCACCACGGCCCTGCGTCAACACATGCAGCGTCACTATCCGGTGGCCTGAGAGAAACGTGGCTCAGATGTGGTGGTCCCTCGTGCTGGCGCAGCAGCAGCAGCGGCCAGTGGCACGCATGCCATTGCAGCCAGTCAAGGCTCCACCACCTCTGCAGAAGGGAGCTGTTTCTCTTTGACATCATCTCCCGGTCCAGATGCTCCTGCTCTTCGCTACTCATGGCACCAGCCGTCGTTCAGCGAGGAGATTGCAAAGAGACGACAATATGCGTCCAACCATCCTAAGGTGCAGCAGCTGACCGTGCTCCTGTCCAAGTTGTTGGTACTGCAGTCCCTCCCTTTCCAAATGGTGGACTCTGCACCGTTCAGAGAACTAATGGCTTGTGCCGAGCCGAGATGGAGAGTTCCAAGCCGTAATTTCTTTTCCAAAAAGGCAGTACCAGCACTTCATAAATATGTAGAACAGAAAGTGGGCTAGTCCTTGAGCTTATCGGTTCGTTCCAAGGTGCATGGCAGCGCGGATGTCAGGAGCTGTAACTATCGTCAGGGCCAGTACATGTCCTTTACGGCCCATTGGGTGAATGTGCTTCCTGCCCAGGCACACCAACAACTTGGACAGGAGACGCCGCTTTCTCCTCCACGTTGTCAAACTGCTGCTCCTGCGCCAATGTCCGCCTCCTCCTCCTCCACCACCATCTCAGCCTCCACAAGTACTGCTCCATCAAGCCACGTGTAGGGCACAGCGGTGTCATGCAGTTGTACACCTGGCTTGCCCGGCGAACGAAGTCACACAGGGGAAGAACTGCTCCGCGTCATGCAGCAAGAAATCGATGTGTGGCTTTCTCCGCGCCAACTGCAAATCGGAACCATGGTGACGGACAATGGGAGGAACATGGTGTCCACGCTGCACCGAGGAGGGATGGTCCATGCGCCCTGCATGGCGCACGTGTTCAATCTGGTTGTGAAAAGGTTCCTGAAGATTCTGAAAATGGCCAGGAAATTGTGCAAGCACTTCATCCATTCCTACAAAGCCAGGAACACCCTCCCGAATTGCAGCGGCAGAACGGCCTCCCCCAACACACTCTGATAAGTGATGTTTCCACCCGTTGGAATTTCAGCCTGCACATGTTGGACCGACTGTATGAACAGAGAAAGGCCATTAACGATTTTTTGATGATCCAGGTGGACAGGAGTACTCCCCTGTGTAACTTTGATGTCAGCCAGTGGCAGCTCATGCGTGACACCTGCCGTTTGTTGAGGCCATTCGAGGAGGCGACGTTATTTGTCAGTCGCCAGGACTACGGGATGAATAACATCATTCCACTGCTTCATGTCCTGGAACAGATGCTGAAAAATCTGTCTGGGCAGGGGACTGGAGATGTGGCGACTACATCTCGTGGCCACATGAGTCCGGTGGGGACTGAAATGGAGGAGGAGGAGGACATTGGAGCAGAAGCATTGTCTGGTGAAATGAGTGGATTTTCTACCCAGGTGACAAGAGAGGAGGAGCAGGAGCAGCTGGAGGAGGTAGATGGAGATGAGGAAGACGAGGCAGAAGACCCGCAAGCACCGTGGCAGTATACAGTGGAGATGGAGCCAGGGAGCCCCTCGGAGTCACTTGTGCAGGTGGCCCGCAGCATGCTGATTTGCCTGGCTAGTGACAGCCGAATAGTCAGCATCCGGCAGAGGGATGACTTCTGGCTCTCCACCCTATTGGACACTCGCTACCGGTCCAAAATGGGAGCCTTTTTCCCAGCTACTGAGATGGAAGACAAACTCAAATACTATAGGGAAATCCTCCGTAGTCATTTGGCTGCTGCCTATGTGCGGCATCGTCCCTCCTCTGACAGGTCTGACCGGGAGGTTCCTCAGCGCTCACATACTACTGCCGTGGCTGCTGGGGGAAGGTGGGGGGGTAGGAGCAGTACCAGCTCCATCAGCAGCAACCTAAGTCTGGAGTCACTGATGAGCAGCTTCCTTCACCCGCCTAGTGAGGAGGGTAGCCGCCAGCAGCAGCAGCAGCAGGACCTGGAGCAGACCCTGAACCAACAGGTGGTGGCCTACTGGGACAGCACTATGCCACCACAGTTAGAAGATCCGCTGGACTACTGGGCAGCCAAACTGGATGTGTGGCCGCAACTTGCCGAGTTTGCAGTGGAGAAGCTGTCCTGCCCGGCCAGTAGTGTGGCATCAGAGCGGGTGTTCAGTGCGGCGGGGGCCATCGTTACCCCAAGGAGAACCCGCTTGTCCACGGGAAATGTGGAACGACTGACCTTTGTCAAGATGAATCAGGTGTGGATCGGCCAGGATTTCCACACACCAATGCCTTAGGCGTCAGACTACATCAGCCATGACGCCTCAACCAAACTGTGAGAAATGAGTCTGGGTTCAAACTACCTGCCTCAGCCACTATTCTGATGCCGCCACCCGCCTGATGCCACACATCTGCTGACAGTTTCTCCATCTGCCACCAACCATCTTTACCAGGGACTGGTATTGCCACCCACCTCCACACTCTGTCATTGTGCCACTTTATGACCTCATGCTGCTGTTGCTGGTGCCGTGACATCCACACTGTGTCATTGTGCCACTCTCTGACCTCATGCTGTTGCTCCTGCCGCCGTCACCTCCACTCTCTGTCATTGTGCCACTCTGTGGCCTACTCCAGTTTTTGCCACCTCCAGAATGTCATTGTGCCACTGTCTGACCTTATGCTGCTGCCACCGTCACCTCCACTCTGTCATTGTGACACTCTGTGGCCTACTACTGTTTTTCCACCTCAAGAATGTCATTGTTCCACTGTCTTACCTAAGGCTGCTGCTGCGTTGCCCTCCACACTGTGTCATTGTGCCACTCTGTGGCCTACTCCTGTTTTTGCCACCTCCAGAATGTCATTGTGCCACTGCCTGACCTCATGCTGCTGCTGCCGTGCCCTCCACACTGTGTCATTGTGCCACTCTGTGGCCTACTCCTGTTTTTGCCCCCTCCAGAATGTCATTGTGCCACTGCCTGACCTCAAGCTGCTGCTGCCGTGCCCTCCGCTCTGTCATTGTGCCATTCTGTGGCCTACTGCAGTTTTTGACAGCTCCTGATTGTTTTGGTGCCACTGACTGAACTCATGCTGCTGCTGCCGTGCCCTCCACACTGTGTCATTGTGCCACTCTGTGGCCTACTCCTGTTTTTGCCACCTCCAGAATGTCATTGTTCCAGTGCCTGACCTCATGCTGCTGCTGCGGTGCCCTCCACACTGTGTCCTTGTGCCACTCTGTGGCCTACTCCTGTTTTTGCCACCTCCAGAATGTCATTGTTCCACTGCCTGACCTCATGCTCCTGCTGCCTTCACCTCCACTCTCTGTCATTGTGCCACTCTGTGGCCTATTCCTGTTTTTGTCACCACCAGAATGTCATTGTGCCACTGCCTGACCTCATGCTGCTGCCGTGACCTACACACTGTGTCATTGTGCCACTGCCTGACCTCATGCTGCTGCTGTGGCTGCTGCCGTGCCCTCCACACTGTGTCATTGTGCCACTGCCTGACCTCATGCTGCCGTGCCTTCCACACTGTGTCATTGTGCCACTCTGTGGCCTACTCCTGTTTTTGCACACTCTAACGAAATGTCCATTGTGCCACACTGTCTGACCTCATGCTGCTGCTGTGGCTGCTGCCGTCACCTCCACACTCCACACAATGTTCTACAGCACCCTGCAGGCTCTGTGCAGCCTGGAAAGAGCTGTTTTTTAACGCGATTCGTCCCGAAGTAATTCGGACCGAATTTATTTTTGTCGGGAAATTCGGCGAAGTGACCGAACTGAATTTTTGAGAAATTCGCCCATCTCTAGTTGCAATAACTAAGGGAGACGCAGGAGGAGTGATCTCCTGCTGCGTCTCTGTCGGCAACAGCAGTGTACAATCGTGCACGATCCGTGCGGCTGCTGTGTGCTGACACAGCACGGAAGGCATTCTATGCCTTCCGGGTTGTTTGGGACGTCACGATGCCCGGCCGTGCGCTGTGGGCATGGCCCGGCTTTGTGACTGACAGTTGCTATAGGAACCAGTACACAGCAACAAGCTGTGTATTGATTCCTATTGAATGAGAGATCTAAAGATCACTCATTCAAATCCTCTCTGGGGAAAAGTAAAAAAAAATGTGAGAAAGTCAAAAAAAGTGAAAAATAAGTAAAACATAAACATGAAAAATAAAATAAAAAACACGTATACCACCCTTTTCCCCTTTACAAAAGCCAATCGCCCCAAAAAAGATTAAAAAAATAAAAAGTACCCATATTTGGTTTCGCCGCGGGCGTAACGACCTGCCCTATTAATCTGTCATGTTAATTTACCCGTACGGTGAACGCCGAAAAAAAAAAAAACAATCATGGAATTAAGATTTTTTTTCATCCTGCAGCACGTAAAATGGAATGAAAAGCGATCAAAAACTCATATGAACGTCAATGTTGTACCAATTAAAACGTCAGTCCATTCCACAAAAAAAACAGTCCTTACACAGCTCTGTATAAAAAAAGTTATAGCTCTCAGAAGATAGGCATGCATAAATATTCTTTTACACACTAAAAACACTCTTTTTTTTTTTTTATAGTGCTTTAACATAAAAAAAAACCTATATGAATTGGGTATCGCTGTAATCATATCGACCCACAGAGTAAAGCTAACTTATCACGGATACTGCATGGTGAGTGCTGTTAAAAATAAAAAACCCTACCAGGATTGCAGTATTTTCTTCGCCCTGCCTTCCAAAAAATGGATTTAAAACTGATCAAAAAGCCTTGTTCCCCCAAAAATTATACCAATAAAAACGTCAAAAACAAGCCTGTACACAGACAAATAAAAAAGTTATGGCTCTCAGACTATGGCAATGCAAAATTGTGTTTTCCTGTTTGAATAAAAGTGTCTTTATTGTATAAAAGCAGTAAAAAATAAACAAATATACAAATTGGGTATCGCTGTTATCGTATCGACCAGCTGAGTAAAGCTAGCATGTCATATATAACGCAGAGTGACCGCTATAAAAAATAAAAAACACTGCCAGGATTGCTGTATTTTGTTCAAAATGCCTCACAATAAAATAAAAAGTGAACAAAGCATCATATGCACCCCATAATGGTACCAATAAAAGCATCAATTCACCCCACAAAAAAACAAGGCCCTACACAGCTCTGCACACAGCAAAATAAAAAAGTTGTGGCTGTCAGAATAGGACAACATAAAAACGCAATAGAAAGACATATTTCTATTGTGTATAAGTAATAAAACATAAAAAAACTATATAAAAGCTATATCATTGTCATTGTACCGACCTCCATAGTAAAGTTATCCTGTCATTTACACTGCACGGTGTACGCTGTAAAATTGAAACCCAAAAATCAATAATAGAACTGCGTCCCCCCCCCCCCATGATCATGGCCTAATGCTAAAAAATCTATGGAACACCTGTGCTCCCAAAATGCACAATACACCCCTGTATTGTGGGGTGTTGAATCCAAAATGGGGCAAATTCTAAAAGGTTTCACCCGTTCTGCTACTTTGGGGGCTCTGCAAATGCGACATGGCCCCACCAAAATCTGCGCTCCAAAAGCCAAATAGCACTCCCTCTCTTATACGCCGTGCCATGCGCCCAAACAGCAGTTTACTATATTTACTATTTTGCCATAGGCAAACTTAAACTCTTCAGTTCTCTATCTGTAAAAAACTAAAACGTAATTTATTAGTATAACCTTAACCTCTATACACATTATTTAAAAACCTGATTTCTAACCTCACAACAGCAGACCTGGGGGAATTGATATTAAGTTGCATTTCTCTGGTCACATTTACTGTATTCCAGTGAATAATGGATAAATATTGAAAATCTGCAAAAAAAGTGACATTATAAAATTTCACCTCCACTTCGCTTCAATTTCTGTGAAATACCTAAAGGGTTAACAGATGTCCTAAATATTGTTGTAAATACTCTAAGTGGTCTAGTTTCTTAGATGGAGTGATTTATGGGGGTATCTAACATGCAGGCCCCTCAAAGCCACATCAAAACTGGACTGTTCCCTAAAAAAATTTATATTGTAAATTTTCTTTGAAAATGTGAGAAAAAACAAACAAAATTTTCTAACCCCCCAAAAAGTTGTAAAAAAAAAAATAAACAAAAAAAAAAAAAAAATTTGAACCCAAACCAATAGTGAACCATAGGTAAAAGCAATTTAAAAACAAAATTTGTGGTGAAAAAATTTAAACGTCTTGAAAGCAAAAATTTTTGGAGTTTTTAAAAAATGACAAAAAACCAAATTTTCACAACATTTTGATTTTTTTCAAAAAGAAACAAGGTTTGTATAGACCCCAAAAATTTTTTACTAACTTAAAGCACAATTTCATGAGAAAACAATCTCTGAAACATATGGGAAAGTAAAATTTCAAAAATTTATTCTCACATAAAAGGACACATGGGCCCGAATTTTTCAAAAAGGGGTGTGTCAAAAGGCCCCAAAAATGGCTGGGCCCTTTAAAGGGGGTGTAAACCCCTTTCCCAAAATTTGGCTGAGTCAAAACTTCCCCTTATCTTCCCCCGCTCTGTGAAAGCAGGGCCCTTTCTTTCCCCCCCCCGCTGGATGACTCATCCCCCCCCCTTTACCTTTGGGGGGGTTTGGCCTGAGACCTCCCCCCCCCTTTCCCCCCTAGTCCACATATCCCTGTGTCCCCCTCCCCCATCAGTCCCTTTTTTTTATAAGAGCTAATACATACCCAAAACGGCTGCATTCAATCTAATCGAGAAATGAAACCTCACAGCGAGAGTATTAAAAGCTTTCAAGAACGGCCAGAACTGCGTTTTTGCAAGATTTTTGGGAAAAGGGCAAAAAATGTCATGTTTTCCCCATTGTACAATCTGCTGCAGTCGGGCCCCGCTAGGGTTTTAAACAGAAAATGCTACGGCCCCTAAATCTAATCAACACACAGCCCGTGAAACGACCCAGGGGGTGTACAAATGAAAAAGAGCCTCAGCTATGAATTGCCAAGGGGGGGAAACATTAGGGGTTTGACCCACACTGGATATCATGAAAAAAAAAACACAAGATAAGGGGACAGTGAGAACAAGGCAGCTTTGCTAATGACATCCAATTGCAAAGTTGCTTGTTTTCACTGTCCCCTTATTCTGAAGACCATTTAATGAAACAATAACACCCCTTTAAAGGGTTAATGGATTTTGGACATTGAGGAACAGTCCAGTACTTATTCTCTTTAGCCCAGGTATGTTCACATGGCATATTGTGGCACACACAGGTCCATGCCCCAATATGCTTCTGTTAGCGCTGTTGAAAGTACACACTTGTAGGCGCGTATTTTCAATGCGCAATGAGCCGAGGCAGCTTTCTGCCTCCTATACTTTTGTGACAAATATGATAAAACGACAATGATGATTTTACATAGCACTCAATGATTTCACCATATTTGAGGGGTGTACTTGAGCGCAAATACGAAGCACGCCCCGCAAATGCACCATGTGAACATACCCCAAGACACTCCTGAAAGTGCCTCTTGGTCATGAGTGGCTAAACACAAGGATTGTGTTAATTGTAGCCATATTATGGATACGCCTGTGTTTGGTGGAAACACGGACTCCAGCTGTAGTCCACTCCTTGTGAATCTCTCCCAAATTATTTTCTGGCCTTTTCTTGAAAATCCTACCGAGGCTGCGCTTATTCCTGTTGCTTGTGCATCTTTTTCTACCACATTCTGAACCAGACTGAGGGACAATTTAAAGACTTAGGAAACCTTTGTGTGTGACACCATGAGTCAACAATATTAACCTCTCATATTATCCTAATTGTCTAATGTATCCACATCAAAATAAATAGATGCTTGAAATATACAATATGAGTAGGGAAAGTATTCAGATCCCTTTAAGTTTTTCACTTTAAGTTTCATTGCAGTAAGATCAAAAAGTAAGATCAAAAAGGTTCATTTTTTGCTCATTAACATACACTCTGCACCCCATCTTGAAAGAAAATAAACTGAAATGTAGAGATTTTTGAAAATTTTTTAAACAAGAAAAACTGAAATAAAAACAAAGGTCTTAAAGTATTCAGACCATTTGCTCAGTATTTAGTAAAAAGCACCCTTTTGAGTAGAACAGCCATGACTCTTTTTGGGAAAAGATGCAACAAGTTTCTCACACCTGGATTTTTTGGGGTCCTCTTGCCATTCTTCTTTGCAGATCCTCTCCAGTTCCCTTTAGGGTTTGGAATGGTGAACGTTGGTGGACAGCCATTTTCAAGTCTCTCCAGAGATGCTCAATTGGGTTTAAGTCCGGGCTCTGGCTGGGCCAGTCATGAATGGTCACAGAGTTGTTCTGAAGCCACTTCTTTGTTGTTTTAGCTGTGTGCTTAGGGTCATTGATACACAAACTTTTGAAAGATGAACCTCGGCCCAGTCTGAGGTCCAGAGCACTCTTGAAGAGGTTTCATCCAAGATATCTCTGTACTTGGCCACATTTATCTTTTCTTCAATTTAAAAAAATTGTCCTGTCCCTGCAGCTGAAAAACACCCCCATAGCATGATGCTGCCCCCACCATGTTTCACTTTTGGGATTGTATTGGGCAGGGGATGAGCAGTGCCGGGTTTTCACCACACATACTGCTTACAATTAACACCAAAAAGTTAAATCTCCATCTCATTAGACCAGAGACTCGTATTTCTCATGGTCTGGGAGTCCTTCATGTGTTTTTTTGCAAACTGCATGCAGACTTTCATATGTTTTGCACTGAGGAGAGGCTTCCGTCGGCCGCACTCTGCCATAGAGCCCCGACTGGTGGAGGCTGCAGTGATAGTTGACTTTGTGGAACTTTCTCCCATCTCCCTACTGCATTTCTGGAGCTCAGCCACAGTGATCTTGGGGTTCTTCTTTACCTCTCTGACCAAGGCTCTTCTCCCACGATTGCTTAGTTTGGCTGGATGGCCAGGTGGAGGAAGAGTTGTGGTCTTCACAAACTTCTTCCATTTAAGGATTACGGAGGCCACTGTGCTCTTAGCAGTATCCTGACATACACTGCCCATATTTAAGCCAAAAATATTATTAACTATATTAACCAACACTATATTAGCATGTCCTTGATATTGAATGTGTATGGGCATGTAAGACACACAGGTCAGCAGATTTTCCAGTGTAAATGCCAAACATTTACCAAAAACTGGTGAATCTAACATAGAAGATCATAGATTGAAGCCCATCATTAGCCAACAGGAGTTGTATTCTCAGTCAAGTTTTTTCATTCTCTTAAAGGCTCTACCTAATCTACATGAAGTCTTAAGGGTTTACTCCTACTGAGCTGATGACTGCTTTATACAGTTGATCTACTCTCTAACCCATAAGAATGGGATGCTCATTAGCTGAGGTTTTGATCTCTAATTTCTAGCTTGTTTTGTGTAGATGGAGCATTGACTGTCACTGATGGCCATTAACATTCTGGGACTTTGGCATCTGCTTAGATTGCTTGCAAATAATCCAAGCTGCAATTAAGTAGTCAACATGCTTTTGGATCTTTGTGCTGTAGTCCGTAATTATGAGTTTTTATGGATTTATGGCTGAATGTTGTTGTGCATGACTTTCTTTAAATGATTTAAATACATCTTTGATAGACTTAATTGTAAACACAACTATAGAAAGATGTTTACCATCGAACCGAGACCTTCATCATTACTTGAGTCATTCCTATAGTGTTAATTAAGACATTTGCAGTGTTAAGAACTTTATTTTGAGTTAATTAGCTAATACAGCGGAACTTCTGCTAATCAGGAATGAATCATAACATTACAAATTACATTTCATGGTGACTATTAAATATAGTGTGATGCAATGATATTCTTTGTTTAAGGAATTAGAATTCTCTGTTACTGTAATTATGTTAATTAATCAATACAGTAGACATTCCCATATTCTGTGCTAATTAATACTTTACAAGTTACAGTAGCAAAATTTAAAAAAAAACTATTATAATTTGTGATCGTGTGATAATAGCAGATACTGTAAAGATTAAACAAACAGAAAACTTGTATAAGCAGTGGGTTTAGTTATCAAATTAAAGTTGTTACCCGGAAGCCTTTACTGCTTCTTATCAGGAATTGATCATGGCCAAATTATTACTGATTGCTGATTTCAAAAAGAAATTAGTGTTAGAAATCTATGTTTTTACTTTTGTATGTTTAACACATAAGGAAAATACTGAAACATACAGAAAAATAAACGCCTGATGAACAATGACACATATTTAACACAGAAATTAAAGGAACACAGTTTGTGGGTAAACATGAAGCATATTTTGCCGCAGAATACATGCAGATTCCATGACGATATGTGAACATATTCTCAAGCCTATAGGAGGGAGATGTTTTAATTTGGACAGATTAGGGTAGATATATTAATCTTGTCTAAAAGTTAAAGTGGTGTTGTCATTATGCTCTTTCACAGCCTGCTTTCCATAGTCATCTTCAGGCTCACACTTCCTGGTAAAGCTGTGGACAGTTCTTCAGCAGTGATTGGCATATCAGCTCAGCTATTCAAAGCTGAGCCTGTTAGAGGGACATTAGTGATGGAGGGGTCTAAACAGCAGGGCAGGAGGCAACAGAACTCTAAAAGGTCTGTCAGAAACATAAACAAGCTCCTGTGCTGCTAAGACACAACAGCGAGTGACGTCAGCATTCTGACCAAGACTTTAGAGCCTGCTGAGAGCACACAGAGGTGGTCGGTAACCTAGGGAAGCTTGAGTACACAAGAAGGAGATAAGAACTACTCTAACCCTGAAGGAAAGCACAATCAGAACCGCAATATATTTGGCAAAAACCTTTATTTACCTTTGTCTACATGTTTAAAACTAAATAATAGGAATATCCCTTTAAGTCTAAACTTCAGCATAAAATTAGACTAGGCTATTTAAGGATGCACCAAAATGATCACAGTTGCACATGCTTTTTAATAACTTTGGTGCCTCTTTAGATTGTATACCAAAATTCTGCTGGTTAATTTTGTCTTAATTTTGGTGCACTTTGTCACATTTAGGCAGCATCCTATTGAAGGGTAAAAAATTTTTAAAACAAATTATAAATGTGTCTGTGTCAAACTTAGGCTGAGTGCATCATAATGTAGCGTATTGTCCTACACATTTCTGCTGCCATTTCTATAGTTAAAGTACCCTCCTGGCTTCCTTCACACATAGGGCCGGATATTTAATATGTGCTGAGCCAGTTTTCTAGCTTGTTGTAAGACAAAAATAATGTCATAGGCCATGACTGACTTATGATTAGCAGGTTTGTGACAAAAAGAACCGGTTTGTCCAACAAGACCAACACTTTTGTCTGTACTACTCTTCAGGGGGCGTGTCTATGCCAAATCAAATGATGCACCACCTTTGTATAGCTCTCATGCCAAAAAGTTTCACGATTCATGCTTAGTTAATCATGCCATTTTTAATGTCGCGAGAGTATGCCAAAATTAGTCACACTTTTTTGGCGCACGGCACTTTGTCTTGCAATGTCACACAATTATAAAGTTCCATGATACACTTTCATACAGTGGGGAAAAAAAGTATTTAGTCAGCCACCAATTGTGCAAGTTTTCCCACATAAAAGATGAGAGGGGCCTGTAATTGACTTCATAGCTAGACCTCAACTATGAGAGACAAAAATCCAGAAAAATCACATTGTCTGATTTGGAAAGAATTTATTTGCAAATTATGGTACAAATTAAGTATTTGGTCACCTGCAAGCAAGCAAGCCAGATTTCTGGCTCTGACAGACCTGTAACTTCTTTAAGAGGCTCCTCTGTCCTTCACTAATTACCTGTAGTAATGGCACCTGTTTGAACTCGTTATCCGTATAAAAGACACCTGTCCACAACTTCAAACAGTCACGCTCCAAACTCCACTATGGTGAAGACCAAAGAGCTGTCGAAGGACACCAGAAACAAAGTTGTAGCCCTACACCAGGCTGGGAAGACTGAATCTGCAATAGGCAAGCAGCTTAGTGTGAAGAAATCAACTGTGGGAACAATAATTAATGGAAGACATACAAGACCACTGATAATCTTCCTCGATCTGGGGCTTCACGCAAGATCTCACCCCGTGGAGTCAAAATGATCACAACAATGGTGAGCAAAAATCCCAGAACCACACGGGGGGACCTAGTGAATGACTTGCAGAGAGATGGGACCAACGTAACAATGGCTACCATCAATAACACACTACGCTGCAAGGGACTCAGATCCTGCCGTGCCAGACGTGTCCGCCTGCTTAAGCTAGTACATGTCCGAGCCCATCTGAAGTTTGCTGCAGAGCACTTGGATGATCCAGAACAGTATTGGGAGAATGTCATATGGTCAGATGAAACCAAAGTAGAACTGTTTGGTAGAAACACAATTTGTCGTGTTTGGAGGAGAGAGAATGCTGAGTTGCATCCAAAGAACACCATACCTACTGTGAAGCATGGGGGTGGCAACATCATGCTTTGGGGCTGTTTCTCTGCAAAGGAACCAGAACAACTGATCTATGTACATGAAAGAATGAATGGGGCCATGTATCGCAAGATTTTGAGTGCAAACCTCCTCCCATCAGCAAGGGCATTGAAAATGAAACGTGGCTGGATCTTTCAGCATGACAATGATCCCTAGCACAGCACCAGGCAAACGAAGGAGTGGCTTCGTAAGCAGCATTTCAAGGTCCTGGAGTTGCCTAACCAGTCTCCAGATCTCAACCCCATAGAAAACCTTTGGAGAGAGTTGAAAGTCCGTGTTGCCCAGCAACAGCCCCAAAACATCACTGTTCTAGAGGAGATCTGCATGGAGGGCCAAACAGTGTTTGCCATCCTTGTGAAGACTTACAGAAAACGTTTGAACCCTGTCATTGCCAACAAAGGATATATAACAAAGTATTGAAATGAATTTTTGTTGCTTACCAAATACTTATTTTCCACTATAATTTGCAAATAAATTCTTTCCAAATCAGACAATGTGATTTTCTGGATTTGTTTTCTCATATTCTCTGTAATCTCTGTAATCGTCTCGACCCAGGTAGTAAAACTAACTTGTCACGGATACTGCATAGTGAGCACTGTTAAAAATAAAAACAGTACTAGGATTGTAGTATTTTCTTCATGCTGCCTTCCAAGAAATAGATTTAAAAGCGATCAAAAAGCCTTTTCCCCTAAAAAATATACCAATAAAAATGTCAAATCATCCTGCAAAAACGATAAGCTGCTGTACTGCTCCATATACAGAAAAATAGAAAGTTATGGCTCTCAGACTATGGCCATGCAAAAACGTGTTTTACTTTTTAAATAAGTGTTTTTTATTGTTTAAAGGCAGTAAAACATAAAAACATTTCTACCGCACAGTGACCGCTGTAAAAAATAAAAAAACACTACTAGAATTGCTGTTTTGTTCAAAAGCCTCACAAAAACCTTAATTAAAAGTGATAAGAGCATCATATGCACCCCATATAGGTATCAATAAAAGCATCAACTCATCCTGCAAAAAACAAGCCCATAAGCAGTTCCATATACAGAAAAAAATTGTTATGGCTTTCAGACTATGACGGTATAAAAACACAATTTTTAATAACAGCATTTCTATTGTGTAAAAGTAATAAAACATAAACTATATAAAATTTATATCATTGCAATTGCACCACTTGTAGTAAAGTTTTCATGTCATTTATCCCGCACGGTGCACGCTGTAAAAATGAAGCCCTAAAAACAATAGCGGAACTGCGTTTCCCTCCCCATTTTCATGGTCTTATGCTAAAAAAAACTATGGAACACCTGTGTGCCCAAAATGCACAATACACACCTAGATGAGGGGTGTTGAATCCAGAATGGGGCAAATTCTGAAAGGTTTCACCTGTTCTTCTACTTTGGGGGCTTTGCAAATGCGATATGGCACCCACCAAAATCTGTGTTCCAAAAGCCAAATAGCGCTCCCTCCCTTGTACACCCTGCCAGGTGCCAAAACAGCGGTTTACACCCACATATAGGGTATTGCTGAAGAAATTGCATAACAAAATTTTGGGGAGCTTTTTTTTCCAGGATTACTTGTAAAAATTAAACATTTTCAGCTAAAATTGCAGATTGTTTGAAAATATTTTTTTTTTCATTTTCAGAGCCTAATGCTAGAAAAATGTGTGAAACACCTGTGGGATCGATATACTCACTGCACACCTGTATATATTCCTTAAGGGGTGTATTTTCCAATATGGTGTCATTTTTTGGGGTGTTTATTAAGTTTTAGCACCTTAGGTTGTCCACAAACCTGTAATGGCACCTAAATAAAATCATAATGTCCGGTAGGTGCCCCTCCTATTCTGAGGCCTGTGGTTGACCCAAATAGTACACTAGGGCCACATATGAGACATCTCTAGAAACGGCAGAATCTGGGGAATTGATGTTGAGTTTCATTTACCTGGTCACATCTACCGTGTTCCACTGAATATTGGATAAAAATGTAAAATCTGCAAAAACAGTGAATTTTTTAAATTTCACCTCCTCTTTGCTTTAATTTATTTGACATACCTAATGGATTAACAAACTTCGTAAATATTTTTTCAATACCTTAAGGGGCCTAGTTTCTTAGATGGGGTCATTTATGGGGGCATCTAACATACAGTCCCCTCAAAGCCACGTCACAACTGGACCGGTCCCTATCTATCTATCTTGCAAATCTATATTGCAAATTTTCTTGAAAATGTGAATAATTACTACTAAATTTTCAAGACCCCTAATGTGGTAAAAAAAAAACAAACATTTTTGAACTTTGAAAACGGCAAATTTTTACAGATTTTTCACATAGTGTTAACAAACACTATAAAACAAGCAATAAATAACCGTGATTATAATATATATATATTATATATATATATATACTAATATATATAATAATATATATATATATATATATATATATATATATATACATTCACTGTATCAAATAAAAATATATCGTGTATTCAACAGATACACAAAACATTCAAACCACTCATCCAAAACAACAATGCATCCACCTATGGAAGAGAAAAAACAATGGGGCTGAGGTCCTTGGAGCTAATTCCCAGGTCTGGCGAAACCTTGATATTCTTCCATTTACCTTCAACCGTCATCCCCAGCTCGAAGGCCTCCCAAGCCATCTCCGGTAGCTACCATAATAAGAAAACCAGGCTCACAAGGAAAACACCCTGCTGAGCCTCCCCACCTTTTCCTGACCAGGCCAAAGTTTTAGCTTAACGCCGAGGAGCCATCACCAATTATGACTCCCTCCACTACTTTTCTACCCACTCTAAGGACTCCTCAATATCACAGCAAACATGCCTTGAAACCCCACAGCCACAGAGCTCTCTCAACCACCTCCTGGATCCCCAGGGACCACAGATACAACCCAATGTCATTAAGGTGCACACAGTCAGTCTTCCAAAGTTCATGTCCCCTGGTTCTAATTCCTGATGATGGACGAAGGCACCTCCATTCCTTGCCATAAAGGCTGCAAGCGCTATATAACCGCTCCATCGACACTGCATGCCACCAATAACAACGTGGGACTATGTCTGACCACAACATAATCATTCCAGAGAACATAAACCACAACCACAAGAAGTCGAAGCGAATGTCCCTGATCGGCTCCTGAAGTGGATGGGAGCCCAAATCATTACTCCCTCCATGCAGGACAAAAATGTCAGGGGACAATTCCAACTTGCGAATCAGTGGAACTCAGGCAACAAATGTCTCCATATCAGCCTTCTCACTCTCAGCCAACGTATCATTACAACATCTCACGACACACCCAGCTGTCATCGATTCATCCTCATGTCTGCACGCTCCATATCCCAATGCACAAAAGAGTGTCCGAATATTCACACCAGACTTCCTGCACACTGGGAAGACAAAAAATGTATGTGTGTGTGGGGGGGGGGGGGAAATAGTAAAAAATGGTAAAAAAAATAAAAATCAAAATATAGATTAAAAAAATCCCAATAAATCCCCCCCAAAAACCCAACCCACCAAACACATGGTCCCTTAAAACTATCCCAGCATGTCTTCGCTAATTAGGTGGGGGCAGATGTACAACCTAAAACGCTCCAACTCCCACCTCCGTATACGACGAACTGTCTCCATGCAGCGGCAATCCTAAATGATTGAGGGGCAAACTGAGAGGGATCCAAACCCAACACAAGGAGACAGGCACGAAGAAACTCAGTGAATTGATAACGAGACAATTAACACCCATCAGCATGCCGCAACAGCGGTCCCGCTGCATCTGGCCACTCAGCCCGATAGACTGCCAAACAGCTAAGAGGGCACATGAAGGAACCTGGGACCTTGCCCACCTGCACCCTTTTACCTTTTCCCATTCTGTCAGTTTTGGACTTCTGATCCCAAAACTCCAACCTGTTGCCCAATTCCCATACTTCTGGGAGCAACAAACTTCCAGCCCGTATCTTACTTGGACAAACTAACTCCCCAATTCTTAGAGCCCCAAAAAAGGGCAATGAAAAGGTCAATCACAATAACACCTCAAATGTCGAAACGCAGACTCTGTTCAATTCCCTACTGAGCCTCTCAAGGAATTGAAAAACTATAGAACGATGACCATCTGGTTACTGGTATTCTTTCCTGAAACCCTTAAACACTTGCAATCCTTTGTCAAATCCCTTGTTCTTCGTGGCTTAAAACTGAAGGCCAGCCCAGCCATAAAACGGTGCGCCCTGGCCGCAGACAAACCCATGGCCCAAAAACAGTACAATGCTGCCTCCATATCTGCATCCGGATCCTGACAATTGATTCCCACCAACCAATGATCCCAGAGGGCCCAGGTGGTCTCATAAGCTACCCATGGCTAAAGATGCCATAAGCAACCTGCCTGCTACATCGAGACCACGTGCCATAGGTTCTCGGGACACTCTACTCCACAGTCCACTGCTCCCAGAGCCAGCTTTCAGAAGTGATCCCACTGTAAATGAGACAAAGCATCCGCAACACCATTCTGGGCCCCTGGCCGCCACCACACACACATTCATTTCCAAACAACGTAACACCGACCGACATAGCAACCTGATAACTGGCAGTGATGACGCCGAAAGAGATTTAATCGCCTGCACCACTCCTAAATTTTCACAACAGAAACGTATTTTGTTATTATGCAACCGATCACCAGAGATCTCAACTACCACGACAATGGTAAAAAGTTCCAACAAAGCCAAGTTCTGAACCAGCCCGTCCTCTACCCATCCAGTCAGCAAATGACCTGCGCACTAATTGCCTTGGCAATACACCCCATACACGATGCCTCCGGCTGCATCAGTGTGGATATCACTCTCTGAACTCAACACAGTGCTCCCCAAAATGAGAGAACGCCCGTTATAGTGATCCAAGAACTTCCGCCAAACCTTTAAATTCTCCTTCAACTCCCAAGACAGATGGATATAATGATGCGCTACCCTAATCCTTCCGTTTTCTACTGAAAACCTGGCCTATATGAATGATTCTGCATGCAAAGTTTAACTTCCCTAACAACGACTGCAAGTCCCATTATGAAATCTTATTTAACAAAACCGACCTATGAACCTCTGCCTTAAAATCAACCAGCTTTTCCACCAGTAGGCGGGATTCCATGAGCTCAGAATATATACAAATCTACAAGAAATTGAAATTGAGACGTTGCGTGGCCCTCCATTTTCTCCAGAGCCATGGGAACTCCACACTGATCCACAACCCTCTGCACCGAGGATAACCGTGAAGCACTCACAATGAAGTCAGCTGGGCCGACGCAAAATAAATCGTTAAGATTATGTATCACCGACGGGATGCCAGATAATCCACTCCAAAAATGAACTAAATGTCTCAAAATACATGCAGGAGACAGAACATTGGTAAACACCTAAACGCAAAAAAGAAATCCTCCCAAAAACAACCTAACAAACCAATACTCTCTGGATGAACCGGACTTAGCCTAAAGTTGCTTCCACATCCGTTTTGGCCACAACAGCCCCACTTTCAAATGTATGCACCCACCGAACTGCTGCATCAAAAGAAGTATACTCAACAGAACAAAGTTCAGGGTCAATACCATCATTGACAGAATAACACTTCAGAAAGTAAAGGTGATGTATAAACCTAAATTTATTGGGCTCTTTTTTGGGAACCATGTCCAATGGAGACATGATGAGATCAGGGACTGGCAGGGAGGAAAACGGACCCACCATTATGCTCAATACCACCTCCTTTGCCAATTTATCCGCCACCACTTCCAGGTACAAAAGGACAGAGCAGAGATTTTTGGTCGAAAAGGGGACAAAATGGACCTGGGGCGGAATCTGGATGTCTACCCCAAACCCTTCCCTCAGCAAGTTCGCTGCCTTCTGATCCAGAAACCTACTTAGAAAGGGGGCCATCATAGCTATCTTCACCAGCTTCTCCCCCTTGGGAATTCCCCACACCTCCTATTTCTTTCCCTTTTCGATGGCTCATGTGAGTCGGCATTGCACAGGGAACAGACATGCTTGAATTGGCACCCTGTCCCAAACCGGCATTGATTCTCGTTGAACTTCCAGCAAACGCCTGATGAACCCGGATGGCCGGTGCCCCAAGCCCCTCCTGAAAGGATTACCCATAACCTTGAGCCAAAGCCAGAGATCTTTATGATCCCATTTAATGGTTGGCCTAACTGCCTTCCTCTGACGAAATTGCTCATCATACCGCAACACAACAGAACAGGGCTGAGCAGTGCTCCGGTATCTTTTCCCCAATCATGCTTGCCAAAATAGGGAATGCTTGCAACCAATTATTGAATGATTGTGGGATGAGCTGCAATCTCTGCTTCTTCTCCTCCTTCTTTCTATCGGTCTGTATTCCCTTATCCAGATAAAACTTCTCCAAGGGAAAAAGAAAGAAGAATATCTCCACATACTCATTCTGCCATATTTTCTCTTATACCTCTTTCTTAAAGTGCACCCCAAATGGGCCCTCAAAGCAAACATGAACTTCCCCTTTTGCTCTATCATCCGGCCGTATGTCCCTCCACCTGTTCCTTCTCAGTCTGCACCGAAACTGCAATCCCAGGCTCTAAAGCCTGAGAAACTGATGCCCCACTCTCCCTTACCGCCGGCCCCTCACTAAAACCCAAGCCCTCCGCCTGGTCCCATGCCAACACTGCCAAAGGCGACACCCCAAGCAACGAACTCTGCTGGAAACAAGCTAGCAAATCCCTAAAACCTCCTATTACCTCCTGCCAACTATGAACATCCTACACCGCCCACCGAACCTAACGGACTAGTTAACGCTGTCCCCTGACCCACTAAACTAGCCTGAGAGAAAACAGCTGACAGACTAGGACAAGACATAGACAAATACTCACTGGACTGTACAGGTGCTGTATTCCCACAAATCGTGATTCCGGATCCATGAAGATAAGCACCGAACATCTGTGCCACAACAACTGCATCTCAGCTGGAAGGAAGGCCATCAGCTTAGCCTGGTGGGAAACCAACTGCTGACCGTAATGCCAAAGAACATGGGCCAAATGGCAGCACCAACGGCGACAGTGACCTTAACGCCATTGGAGTTGAAACAGAGCCTGCGAACTGCGCCTTGGCACATGAACTGGTGACATGGATATTTCCGCATGAGGTGAGATCATCCTTCAATGACACACGGCAGACCCCTTGACCGGATCATCGTCAGGGTGGTGTGCTGTATCCTGGGAAACGTTGTCGCCAGGTGCCCCAGCAGGAAGGCTGAGAGGAGAGAGACCAGGCCTACTGTGCACCGCTGGGCCCTCCCACCTGTAGGGATTCCTTCCATGCTAGACAGCACTCCCTGATTGCCATGTCACACCACCCAGCCTAGAGGGTCCACAGAAGGGTTCCCATGGCATACCTGGGGGTAATATCAGGGTTCAGCCTAGTAGGAGGCCAAGTCCTGTGCCGACCTCTGTGAGAAGAAGCCACAGCAGCATAGGGGTCCCCCAAGCAGGTCCCAGACCTGAGCCCAGAGCCACGAGCTCCGGCCACCTGTCGGAGCTCATTCAGCAGATCCAAAACCCTTGAATCACCTAGGAAGGAGCGGCGCTCAATAGGCGAGGTAGATATTGAGACCCAGGAACTACACCTGACATCCATTGAGGAGGTGGTATAAATACACCACTCCATGCGCGCAATGACGTCACATTTTGGGTCATGTGGTGCCTCCCTCCATGGGGCTGCGCACAACACATCTGACACTGGCCTTGTCATACATACCAAATTACATCCTGTAATCCTGCTACTCTAGCGAAAGAAAACATGTCTAGAGTAGACTTTCTCACATGCAATAAATAGTACCAATGTGTTTTCAGCAACAAATAAGAGACCTAAAACCCAAATTTTATCCCATTTACTTTAAAACACACATATAATCTATCATCCTTCTAATGCCCTTTGAGTCTAAACCAACTGTTAGTCATAGCCTATGTCTCAGATCAAGAAAAGGCTTAAAACACATTAGACACAGGGCTGATCATGTGTGTGTTCCTCCTTCTTGCCTACTATAAGGCTATGTTCACACGGCGTAATTGCAGGGCGTACAGTATGCCCCGCAATTACATTGGGTGTTAGGGAGTCGCACTTAAAAACGTGCATACCTTCACGATGCGGAGGGGCCTGCAACCCACCGGCCCCATAGACTCATTACTCGCGGCATGTATTCGGCGCAAGTTATTGACATGTCACTTATCTCCCCGATAATACGGTCGTATTGTACAAGCGGGGAGAGGAGGCGTAATCTATAGTTCTGTATGAGAACTGTGGATTACCGTAATTTAGGAGCACATCTCGCACGTATTAGAGCACAAATACGATGCAAAATGCGCGCCAAAATTCCCCCGTGTGAACATAGCCTAACAGACCAGATGGTGCCAGCTTTACCTCATACCTTTGTGCCTCCCTTGACAAGAGCCACTCCTGCTTTCATCCTTATATATCCACCATTGTTTGACCTACTCTATTCCTCATATCTACTAAGAAGTCTTTTGTGACAAAGGCTATGGCTGAAACATCTAATTTTCTAGCATCTACTGTATCACTGTAACCTTTATACAGAATGTTCCTTGTAAGCAGTGCCTGATTATCCATTTAAAAAATAAAACATTAGATTATTTGCATAATACCAGAATTAGAGTGCTGAGATTCTATGCCACTCCTTGCAATAGATACACATACAGCAAGGAAATATGGTGAAAGTCCTATCACCCACCATTTCTATAAAACCCAACATAGAGTCTCTGAATTCCGGTGGTGTGTTCTAGATGAGGTAGAAGTAACTGATGGTCAGACTATAGAGAAACGATTGCTACAAAAGGAGGCCGTTTGAATGTTCAGTCTAGATCCTCTTTTCTCTATGGCAGGGGTCCTCAAACTACGGCCCGCGGGCCGCATGTGGCCCACCGAGGATTTTTATCCGGCCCGCCGCTGCCACCTGCGGCACCGGTGGTGGCAGCGGCAGAGCCGCAGTCCTCTGAGTTACTGTGCACTCTGGCCCCTGCTGTCGCACTGCCTCACATCACTTTTCACCGGCCACAGCACCTCCCACATAATGGGAGATGCCATGGGCGGTTTACAGGTAATAATGAAAGCCATTGCGAGCCAGGCGACAGCAGGGGCCAAACTTCGGGGGGCGGACACTCTGCAGCGCAAGGGAGTTGCCTGAGGGCAGACATTTGCAATATATGGGAGGTGCCTGTGAGTGGCAGAGGGCGGACACTGTGCAATGTATACGCAGAATGTCCGCCCTCTGCCACTCACAGACACCTCCTATATATTGTAAATGTCCACCCTCAGGCACCTCCCGTCAGCTGCAGAATGTCCCCCACCCACAGCAGTCCCCGGCGATGCCGCTATCACCGGCCGCCGATCGTTAGGGTCCTAAGTCGATACCGATCACTAAGGTACCGGCTTAGGACCTTAGCGATCGGTGATGGCAGCGGCGCCGCAACTAACTGTATGTGCGTCTGCCGGAGGCACATTACAGATGCTTCTCGCGGAGAGCAGGGGCTCTCCGCTCCTGCAGAGTACTCTGGTGAGGTGCAGGAAGGATGCGCCTCACTAGAGTCCACAGCACGGGCGGCATCAGCGTCATCACGCTGCGGCGTGGCCTGGTGACGTCACGCCGCCCGAAGAAGAAGCCAGGAGCAGCGACAGCGGTGGGGAGCCAGGTAAGTGAGTGATGTCAGTTTTTTATTTTTAATTATCTCTACACCTGCTAGGGGCCTAATTCTACCTATGTCTGCTGGGGGCCTAAATGTACCTACACCTGCTGGGGCCCTAAATCTACCTACACCTGCTGGGGCCTAATTCTACCTACACCTGCTGGGGGCCCTAAATCTACCTACAGACCTGCTGGGGGTCCTAAATCTACCTACAGACCTGCTGGGGGTCCTAAATCTACCTACAGACCTGCTGGGGGTCCTAATTCTACCTACAGACCTGCTGGGGGTCCTAATTCTACCTACAGACCTGCTGAGGGTCCTAATTCTACCTACAGACCTGCTGGGGGCCCTAATTCTACCTACAGACCTGCTGGGGGCCCTACTTCTACCTACAGACCTGTTGGGGGACCTAAATCTTCCTATACCTGCTGGGGGACCTAATTCTTCCTACAGACCTGCTGGGGCCCTAATTCTACCTACAGCTGCTGGGGGCCCTACTTCGACCTAAAGACATGTTGGGGGACCTAAATCTACCTGCAGACCTGCTGGGGGTCCTAATTCTAAGTACAACCTGCGGGGGGCCCCTAATTCAAACCTACAACCTGCGGGGGGCCCAATTCACCTACAGACCTGCTGGGGGCCAAAATTTCTCCCTACAGACCTGGGGGGGTCCTTTCTACCTACCCCCCGCTGGGGTCCAATTCTACCTAAGACCTCTGGGGGCCCTAATCTACTCAGACCTGGGGGGGACCTAAATTCAATAAAAATTGGGATCCTGTACTTGTATCGCCCACAAAGAAAAATTTTTAAAAAACTATATTCCCCCCCCGATGGTCTGGGGGCCCGTGAACTGGCCCCGGTCAAAAAGTTTGAGGACCCCTGCTCTATGGTATTAAACGAGCATTTGAATCTGAATGTATTTACTTTGCTGCTAATAATATTTTGTTTATAAAAGGGATACTACTTGCGTTAGAAAGGAAATCTGGTAATTAATTTGGATTATGTTAATATGTAACTTTGTCTATTTATGCTTTTGTAGAGAGGGTGTACACACGCTTGAGAAAGAAGGTGTGACAGGGCTTCAGACTGTCCAAATGGTGCATGGATTCATTTGGACATTTTTTTTTTTCCTAAAATTTTGGGGCGAAAGTAATTCGTCGGCTTAATATTGACAGGAAGTACTTTTTAACTTTTTTATGTTTTTGATACTGATGAGTAATAAATACATAGAATTTGAATTATTAAATTTTTAAGGGTTTTTTGCTAAAAGATCATCCCTGAATGATGGGGAAGAAAAAATTAAAGCACTTTTGTATTGGTTTACATTCCCAAAATTTTGTTTAGCAGTTGAGTAAATCTTGTTTTACACCAAAAAACTGACCTGGGGAGGGCCATGCTGGTTGGGGCAACTCCTTGGGTGCTGTGATTGGGCCGACTCTGTGATCCCCCCCCCTCTGGGGTGTTAAAATAAAATGAAAAAAGGCTGCCTCCTTCCCCCCCCAGTTACTTGGTGTAAAAATCGGGAAATGCTAGATTCCTCCCCCCCCCATGAACACCAAAAAACATTCTGCCCCCCCCTATATGCAGTAAAGGGAAATTTAATCTTTACCCTTGTGATTGTGTAATTTTTACCCACTGACAAAATGAAATTTTAAATTTTTAAGGGTGGGGAAATTTTTAAACATTGAGAGATAGAATACCAAAAAAAAAACCCAAAAATAATTGTATAAATTACATAATGATTTGTATTTTGCAGTGAAAAATAAGTATTTGACCCCCTTAAAACAAAAAATGTTAATTTGGGGGGAAAAAACCCTTGTTGGAAGTAGGGAGACATTATAATCGAAAAGTTGAAACGGCCGGTTTTTAGGTTTAATAGGAAATTTCGATCTCGAAATTTAGGGGAGAAATTGGCTAAATTTTTCTATCTCGCCCTTTTTCGGGTTCCCCGTCATTTTGGGGGGGAAAAAACAGCTTAGAGCAAGAAAAGGGGGGCTGGGTTGCAAGTTGACTGTGAGTGTATGGTTGTCATTGACTGGAAAAATCACATGACCCCTTTTTTCATAGAACCGGGTTCTGTTAGCCCAGTGGTCAGTTTTCCTTAGAGAGGAGTGTGCTAATCTCTCCTCAATCAGCTCAGTCAGAGACACAGTTTTCTTTATTCACACAGACAACTATGCTTTTTTCTGTGGACATTAGAACATAGGTAGATTAGAGAATTTCAGTTCTTAGTTAGTTAGGCTGAGACTTTTTAAAGAAGCATCTAGCACTGTACGGCTGCGGAGGGCTGGGGGTGCGGGCGAACACAGACAGACAGGCAGGCTTTTGAAAGGAGAGTGTATATTGTACAGCCCAGACTCTGCTTTGAACCTGCATTGAAATGGCTTCTTTTTACCAGTTTTTGGCCAGCACACCTCGCACCTGAGGTGAAATAGTATCTTTTATTTTGTGCAGTCCATTTTTGTTCAAAGACCCATCTTGTACTTCATTAGGATACAGAAATTTGCTAGTAAATTCAGGGATTTTATAGGGGCAAAACCCACCTTTATTATCCTACGCAATTTAATTAGGTTTTTTTAATTTGGCGCAGGCCATTTTTGTTAAAAACCCTTTTGTACTTATATCAGGATACAGAAATTTGCTAGTAATTGCAGGTGTATTTCATAGGTGCAATAACCACCTTTTACTATCCGTACACAATTTAATTAGGTGTTTTTCACTTTGGCGCAGGCCATTTTTGTTCAAAGACCCACCTTGAAACAAAGATGTGGTGGGATTCCATCCTAAAAAGGGTGGTTGAAAGACTCCTTTTTTCGTCACTTTTTAATCTGTGGGTCAGACAGGTTTAAGGGTCATGCTGCGTTCCAGGACAGGGATAGTCAATGTCCAGTTCAAGTAAAATGATGGTTCAAATCATACTGCCTTCTGGCACTTTTTAATTAGTGGGTCATGCAGGTTTAAGGGTCATGCTGTAGTACAGGACAGGGATAGTGAATAGTCTGTCAGGATTTTTCTGTGACTCTTGTTGCCTAAGATGTAGCACGCATCCAGTTTGTTGTTGTGGATGTTAATTCCAGCTTCTCCAGCCCTGTTTGGGTGTAAGAATGAAGGTGTTGTTCCTCTCCCATAGACTTTAATGTTCATCGGCGATAATCTATTATCGACTTTTGGATATCGGCATGATAATTAACAATATCAACTATCGACCCGATGACGATAGTCGACGCAATCGCTCATCACTATTGGCAAGCACAGCACAGGAGAAATTTTGCTCCACTACTCTTTGCAGATCATCTGTAAATCATTAAGATTTTGAGGCTGTCCCTTGGCAACTCGGTGCTTCAACTTCTTCCATAAATTTTCTATGGGATTAAGGTCTGGAGACAGGCTAGGACACTCCATGACCTTAATATGCTTCTTTTTGAGCCGCTCATTTGGAGGGAGCCGCCATCTATTCTCCCATTGATGAGGTGAAGTAGTCCTGTGCCCTTAGCAGAGAAACACCCCCAAAACATAATGTTTCCACCTCCATGCTTGACATTAGGGACAGTGATCTTTGGGTTCTAGGCAGCATTTCTCTTCCTCCAAACATGACGAGTTGAGTTAATGCCAAAGAGCTCAATTTTTGTCTAATCTGACCACTGCTCCTTCTCCCAATCACTCACACAGTCATCCAGGTGTTCATTGGCAAGCTTCAGACGGGCCTGTACATGTGCTTTCTTGAGCAGGGAGACCTTGCGGGCCCTGCTCCATTTTAAATCATTACAATGTAATGTGTTATAAATGGTTTCTTGGTGACTGTGGTTCTAGCTGCCTTGAGATAATTAACAAGTCCCCCTGTGTAGTTTTAGGCTGATCTCTTACCTTCCTCATGATCAAGGATACCCCAAAAGATGAGATTTTGCATAGTGCCCCAGATTGAAGTCGATTGACAGTCATTTTGTATTTCTTCCATTTTCTTAATATTGCACCTACAGTTGTCTCCTTCTCACCCAGCGTCTTACTTATGGTTTTGTAGCCCATTCCAGCTTTGTGCAGGACTAATATCTTGTCCATGACATCCTTAGAAAGCTCTTTGGTTTTGCCCATCTTGTAGAGGGTTAGAGTCTGACTGATTGAGTCTGTGGACAGTGACTATTTAAGACAACTAAAAACAAAAAACAAATTGGGAACAGCACAAAAAATTCCACATAAGACCCTTGACGGTCAATAATGATGCAAAGTACATCCCAAGGCAAGCAAGCCTCAAACTCACCACAGATAGATTCAAAAAAATGGTTTGGACGACAGCATCTTAAAAGCAGGAATCAGCTTTATTCCATAGTGAAATACACCATCGCAACGTTTCGGCCTGTCAGTGCATGGCCTTTTTAAAGCAGCATAAAACACAAAGTGTAATACAAGTGTATTTAAGGGAACATTAGACCCTCCCAAATCTCAAATTATCCAATCAAGTGACAGCATTAGTAAATACTTAAAATAAATATGTGCAAGTGAATGTACATAGGTTAATACAATGATGGACATAAAAAATCACCTCTTATAACTCACTATCTTGTTGCTTGGGCTTATCCCGGCATCAGATGCATACATGCCGCACTCAATACATTGCGGCGTCCTATAGACTGTAATGCGCATGACCGGAAGTCCACACATCAACGTAAGGGAAATCCGGAAGCGCCGAGCACTACGGCTTCAAGAGTAATTACTGCACGTGTCTATGAGAGGAATAGCCCTTCTAAATAGCACTCCAATTGCTTACCCTATGTATGGAATGCTGATCAGTAAACAATCAAACAACCTTTACTACAAAGAGATCAAATTGATCTCATAAGATATATAGAATTGGATATAATACATAATAATAATCTAAATTATAAACCATTCTCCATGACCCAAATAGGGAGAAATAACGATGCTAAGTAACCTGGCAAAAACCAAAGTTATCCAGCATATCTCCTCAAATTTTTGGGGAAACACCTTTTGTTGGGCCAAACATAAATTTTAAACATATAAAAAAATTTCCAGATTTTAAATTTTTATTATTTTTTTCAATTTAAAAAATTCAGCATTTTCCCTTGATAAAAAAAAATTTTTAAAAAAAAATCTTTTTTAAAAAATATTTTAATTTAAAAAATTTTTTGGGGGTCCGATGTCCCGGGCCCCAAACAAAATAAAAAAAAAAAGATAAAAAAAATTAATATACATAAAAACACCATAAAACTAAAAATTCATGATAAGAAAAAAAAAAATGTGAACAATTTTACAAAGCAATAACAAAATCATAATACATTTTTTTCCTAAATTTAAAAATTAAGAAAAAGAAGGTTGCAAAAGTGATGAGCGTTTTCGTTGACTATGTTATGGGGTCGATAGTCGATATCGGCAGGGTTTTCAAAAAGATATCCCATGTCGATAAAAGATTATCGCCCCATGACATTTAAAATCTTTGGGAGAGCAAAAAATACCCTTTATTTTAAACCCCAAAAAAAGGGGTGGAAAGCTGGGAATTAAACCCCTTCCCAAACAGCAAAAAAATTTTTCGTGCTACATTTTGGCCCAAAACATTTGGTTATAAAAGCCCCGGGAAAAAAAAATACCCCGGGCCATTCCCCTTTTCCTGTCTTGCACCACCCGCATGACCCTTAAACCTGCCCTTTTACCCCAAAAATTTAAAAAGTGCCAGAAGGCAGTATGATTTGGGAAACCCTCTTTAATTGAACCCGGCTTTTAAAAATTTTCCCCGTCCCGGAAAAGGGGAGCTTGAGCCCCCCAAAAAATTTCATGGGCCCCCAAATTTAAAAAAGGGGGTCCTGGAAAAAAAAGGGTCTTTCAACCACCATTTTAGGTTTGGAAAAATTTTTTGGACCCTTAAACCCTTAACTTTGTTTTGGGGTTTAAACCCTTTTTTTAATGGGGCCAAATTAAAACCTGTTTTGACAAAGAATTTTAAAATTTTTGTTAAAAAGGGAAAAGGAGTCTTTTAACCACCATTTTTGTTGAACTGGGGAAATTTACTTTACCTGTCCTGGACCGCCAAATATGGAAACCCTTAAACCGTCTGAAAAAAACAGGAAAATTTAAAAAATTTCCGGGAAAAGGGGTCTTTGAACCCCTTTTAGTTGAAATGGCCTTTTAAATAATCTGTTTCCTTTTACAGAAGAAAGACCCTTAAACCCGTCTGACCGACAAATTAAAATGGGGCCGGAAAAAGAAAAAGGAAGTTTTGTCTTTTCAAAACCTCCCCCCTTTTTAAAAAGTTTTCCCAAACTGGAAATAGGGCAAACCCTTTCCTTTGGGCCCCCGGAAAGACCCCTAAACTTGTTTTTTACCCAAAGATAAAAAAGTTGGGGACAAAGGTATTTTGTACAGTGTCTTCATTTAGTTATTTTTTGGTAACTGACATTTGTTTACAGAATTTAAATTTTGGGGAAATTTTATTTATTGTTTTTCATTATTTCCATTTTTTTTTTTTTCAAATGTGATAAAATTCAAAATAAACCCGG
>JAODAL010029803.1:0-50984 GCA_025379985.1 Phyllomedusa bahiana
TGAGGGGGGAGGGGCCGAAGTTTTGGAATTTTACACACAATAGTTAGGGAGTTTAAAATTGCGGGCTGCATCTTTCCCCATCTTCAGTCTGAGTGCCCAAAAATTCATGTCTGCTGTTTTGGGGGTACAGCTAGTGGGGAAGACACGGTTAGCACCGTTGCAGATTATAGGGATTCAAGAACACTTGTGTTTTGCTGTGTTGCTGCCAGGGTTCTTCCATAACACCACGTTCAATAGATATTCCATAGAAAAAATTATATTTGTAATCCTTTTTGCTAGTTGCAAATTATAGGGATTTAAGAACACTCGTGATTTGCTGTCTTGCTGCCAGGGTTCCTTCATAAGGCCCCATTCAACAGATATTCCATAGAAAAAAATATGTGTCTAATTCTATTTCCTAGTTGCAAATTATAGGGATTTAAGAACACTTGTGATTTAATGTCTTGCTGCCAGGGTTCTTCCATAACACTCCGTTCAACAGATATTCCATAGAAAAAACTCTATTTCTAATCCTATTTGAAAGTTGCATATTATAGGGATTTAAGAACACTTGTTTTTTGCTGTCTTGCTGCCAGGGTTCTTCCATAACACCCCGTTCAACAGATATTCCATATAAAAAATTATATTTCTAATCCTATTTTCCAATTATAGGGATTCAATAACAGTTGTGATTTGCTGTGTTGGTGCCAGGGTTCTTCCATAATACCCTGTGCAACAGATATTGTATAAAGAATTCTATTTCTACTCCTAGTTGCCAATTATAGGGATTCAATAACAGTTGCGATATGCCGTGTTGCTGCAAGGGTTCTTCCATAACACCCTATTCAACAGATATTTTGTAGAAAGAATTCTATTTCTAATCCTATTTGCCAATTATAGGGACTCAATAAAAGTTGTGATTTGCTGTGTTTCTGCCAGGGTTCTTCCATAACACCCCGTTAAACATATGCTCCATAGAAATAATTCTATTTGTAATCCTGTTTGCCAATTATAGGGATTCAATAACAGTTTTGATTTGCTGTGTTGGTGCCAGGGTTCTTCCATAACACCCCGTTCAACAGATATTCCATAGAAAGAATTCTATTTCTAATCCTATTTGCCAATTATAGGGACTCAATAACAGTTGTGATTTGCTGTGTTGCTGCCAGGGTTCTTGCATAACATTCCGTTCAACAGATATTCCAATGAAATAATTCAATTTCAAATCCTATTTGCTAGATGAAAAATATAGGGATTCAAGAACACATGTGATTAGCTGTGTGGCTGCTAGGGTACTTCTTAACATATATTCCATAGAAATAAATCAGTTTGTAAAGCTATTTGCTTGCAGCTAATTTTTGGCATTCAAGAAGAAAATATTATTTTTCCAGTGTTTGAAGTAGAGTTCTTCCATTAGTGACTGCTATGAAATCTCCCATAGTTATAAATATATTTCTAATACTGTTTGGTTGATGCAAATTATTGAGATATAAGTTTTATTTTTTTCGTGTTTGTAGATGAGTTCTTCCATAAGAGACTGTTAACAAATGTCCCATAGAGACAAATCTATTTCAAATACTGGTTGCTCCTTGAAAATTTTCTTGAGGGCCAAAAAAGGTCATGTTTGCTATTTTGTGGGTACAGCTAGTGCAGATGACACCATTAGCAAATCTCCTATATAAAGAACTCTATTTCAAATACTGGTTTGGCAGACTGTGACCCAATCTTCCATAGTAAGAAATGTATTTGAAATTGTGGTTGTTTGCTGTAAATTATTCAGATTGAACAAAAAAATTATTTTTGCAGTTTTGGGGGTTCAGCAATTGTATAACACACTATCTCCAAATCTCCTATACAAACAAATATATTCTAAACAGTGATTGGTTGCTGAAAATTCGTCTTAGTGCAGAAAAGTGCATTTTTGCAGCTGTGGGGGTTCAGTAATTGTATAACGTACCGTCTCCAAATCTCCTATACAAAGAAATGTATTTTAAATAGTGATTGGTTGCTGAAAATTATACTGAGTGGAGAAAGGTTAATTTTTGGCAATTTTGGAGGTGAAATATCTGTACAAATATATATACCGTGTGTTATTGTTATACAGATACATATCCAGGAAATAGAGTTCTCTCTCTTGCTAAATCTTACTCAACGCCAAAAAGTGTAATATTTCCATATTTTAAGTCCACATAACACTGAAATATACCAGTGCATGTTCCACATATACAGTGGGGAAAAAAAGTATTTATTTTAGCCCCAATTGTGCAAGTTCTCCCACTTAAAAATATGAGAAATGCCTGTAATTGACATCATAGATAGACCTCAACTATGAGAGACAAAATGAGAAAACAAGTCCAGAAAATCACATTGTCTGATTTGGAAAGAATTTACTGTTATTTGCATTTGCAAATTTATGGTGGAAAATAAGTATTAGGTCAATAACAAAAGTTCATCTCAATACTTTGTTATATATCCTTTGTTGGCAATGACAGAGGTCAAATGTTTTCTGTAATTCTTCACAAGGTTGGCACACACTGCTGCTGGTATTTTGGTCCATTCCTCCATGCAGATCTCCTCTAGAGCAGTGATGTTTTGGGGCTGTCGCTGGATAATAGAATGTCAGGATAACAGGACTTGTTATCAGTGCATTTGGTGGTAGTACAGGTGGAAGCATTTAAAAAATAAAGATTTGGAGGGTTACAAGGAGGAGGAGTAAGAGGTGTATGCAGTGCACATTAAGTTCATACAGGTATATATTTCAAAATAAATTCAACCGTATGACTAAATTTAGCTGTTGGCAGTAGTAGAATACAATTTGTAGAAGCAGCAGGCACAGGAACTACAAACATGAGATGTAGTGTAGTTTAATTGGGTATTTCACATTGTCAAGAAGACGTGCTACAGTTTACTGGTCAGTGACATCGGCAACCGGAGCAACAAAATGATCCACGCTTGATTCATTTTTATAAATGTCAAATGATCCACATTGTCAGGGGAAAGAGGGATACGTTTGTCAGTTATCACCCCGCCAGCTGTGCTGAATTGTTTCGAATAACGTGGCTGGCTGGGCAGGAAAAAAACTTCTATGGCATGTCAAGCAAGCTCAGGCCATTCATCCAGTTTGGACACCCAGAAGTAGAATGGGTCAAGACTAAGTGCAAAAACATTGGTGTTGAGCCACAGGTAGTCATGGACCATGGTCTTAAGGCGGTATCTGTGTGTATGAATGCTGCCCTGCCTTGCAGTCGTTGGTGAGGTGGTGAAAACCGAGTGAAAAATGTGACCCAGTATGCTTCTGCCACACTGCCTGCTGCGACTATTTGCCATTCTACTGCTGGCGCGTTGCTGACATTGTTCCACCCTGACATTAGAATGTGAAGATGCAAAAGATGTCTCCAGTCGGTCAATGAACACTGTCTCAAATTCCTGCATTCTACTGTCAATTTGTGTGGGTGGAAGGAAATTGCTCACTTTTGTCTTGTAACGTGGATCAAAGAGGGTGGCCACCCAGAAATCACTGGTTATTTTTTTTTTTAAGAGGGAAATCCAACACCAGGGTTTCATTTTTTTTGGTTTAAACAAACTGTACGGGTGGTCCGTCCTGGGCCCGCCCCCCGGGCGACCCGGGGCCCCCCCCCATGCCTGCCGGGGTCAGGGGGCACCTCTGGTCGCGGACGGGCTGTGGGCATTCCGGGAGACTCACCTGACCCCTTTCCGTCAAAATTCGGACCTCTCCCGGCCCCGGGGCCCGGCGCCCGCCCCCTAAACGCCGCGCCTTTTCTTAAAAATTAAAGGGCCGCGCCGCGGAAATTTGGCAAATTTGGGGGCACTTCCCCTTTTTAGGTTTCGCTCCACACCTTTCCTTTCGGTTGATGTTGCTCGTCCCTTTAAAAAAAAGTTTTTCTTTAAGTGTTTCTTGCCTTACCGGTACCAGCCCTTTGCTACTTTTCTCGACCCCAAACCCTCCGCCCCCTGACCTTCCCCTGCCCCCATGACAAACTATTCTTGGTTTTACTTGTACCTCGCTGCACCTCACCCAAACCCTCCTCCGTAGGAGATTATGCGGTCCAACCGCCCCCTAGCCCCCGAGCTGTGGGGAATGACACGCTCTCTGCGAAAATTCAAAAAGGGGCCTGTCAAAAAGGAAAAGGGAGCACTTGCCGCAGAGATCCCCCATCTTCTTGAGCAAACTTATCCATCCCCCCTTCGCTAGTGTGCTTTCACAGAGACACCAGGAGCCCGCAGGACGTGACCCCACAACCTCGCCGTCAACCTGCCTGGCTCCTGTGTTTCCCAAAATCCCGCCCCCCTCCACAGTTTTCCACCAAGACCCATGCGGGGGCCCCGGCCCCCTTGTGGGGAGTTAGGCCGGGAGAACCTTTCCTTACTGGGCCAGCCCCCATTTGCTAGGATTGCCCAGCGCCCTCAGCAATCGGGAAACGCCGAAACTAGGTACCGTGGGGGAGGCGTCCCTAGGGCAGTTTTCCTCCCAAACACTGATGTTGCCAGGGGAGGTAACGACGGATGTGGCCTACTTTGGGTTTTCCGCCCCCCTGCTCCGGCTCCGCCGGGAATTTTAATTCATCCTCCCGGGTGCTCGCTACGCTTCCCAGTGACCGCTGGAGAAGCGTTGCTTACCTTCCCGTGGGGAGCTTTTTAGCGACCCATTCAGTTCAAACCCGGCAAGTGCCCCTTTGTAGGGTCCTCCCACTAAAATCTTCTTTCATGCCCGCCTCGCGCTTCTTCGGCGATCCGTTGGGGTACCCGGCGCAAGTCACGCCCTAGCTTGATTGGAAACGGGCAAAGTCCTGCAGGGGATCGGAGTCCGGACCTCTGTTTGATGGCACCACGTCGGTTTCCATCTCCCTCCCCAGCGTCCGTCAAGCCTCTAAAAGTCTCCCCGCAGCCCCAAGTTTTTGGAAATATTCCTGGAAAAACAGGCTGAGAACCCCAAACCCCCCCATGGGCCAATGACTCCCCAAAGATCTCCCCCCCAACCACCCCCCACGGGGTAGGGCTCCCCTCTGTCTGTGCCCAACTGGGCCATGCGGCCTAATTCAGGAAATTTTAAATAAGGTTTATATGCAAGTCCCCCCCCACCGAAGTGGTTTTCTTCTTCGTCCAAAAAAAAGGAGGTTCTCTTGTCCTGTTTTGATTATAGGGGGCTAGCAAGATCACGGTGAAGAATCGCTACCCCTCCCCCTGATATTGAGTTTTTTTGATCGTCCCCCGGGAGCAGGGTTTCCCAAAATTAACCTACGGGGGCCTATAACCTCATCAAATTCGAAGGGGACGAGTGGAAAACGGCCTTCAACTGCGGGGGGGCATTCGGTACTCGTGATCCCCTTTTTGGGGTATGCAAGCCCAGCCGTATTCAGGATTCGTCAAGATGTATTCAGGGACTTGCGTACCCTGTGTCATAATACCTGGACGATATCCTTTTTTTTTCCCCCCTGACATTCAACTCATGGGGGTACAAGTACGCCGGGTTTTGTACTCTGCGAACAACACTGTATGCCAAGTTGGAGAAGTGTCGGTTCCCCCGGCCACCCCCTTTTCCCTTGGGTACATGTCTCCGACGAGGTTGCAGGGGACCCCTAAACTCTCTGCGATCCACAGTGGCCACGACCTTGGGTCTTGGGGACGATAAAACGCTTCCTGGGATTCCCAACAAAACCCGGAAATTTCATTTCCCACTTCTCTACCGGTGGCTCCATCGTGGCTCTCCCCCGAAGAAACCAAAACCGAAAGTTGGCCTCTGTCTCCGAGGAAGCTTTCTCCCAATGAAACAGCTTTTTTCCTAGCCCCTATTTTGGTCCGCCGGATCCGGAGAAACCCTTCACCCTAGAGGTGGACCTTTTCCCGTGGGGGCGGGGGCGCCTGACCCAAAAGGGGGCCCTAAAGGCAAAACGCACTGTTTTTTTTTTTTCAAAGACCTTTCCCCGGGCAAAAAAAATTTGCCTTGGGATCGGGACTGTTGGCCATAAAATTGGCCCTGGAGGAGGGGCGACTCTTTTGGGGGGACTGGGAATCCATTTGAGTTTTCAAAACCAAAAGTTTCCCAGCCCCCTGAGGCCCCCAGCGTTAAATCCTCGCCAGACCGGGGGGTCTCTTTTTTTTCACGTTTTGATTTCAAGATCCACTTCCGCCCGGCCGAAAAAAATTTAAAGGCGGACCCCTTTCCCCCTGCTTCGCTTTCCGGGAAAACCCAATGCCCCCAGCACATCATTGGCCCGAACGGGGTTTCATTGGCCCCTGTGGATTCCGTCATTCCCCCGGCAAAACCTACGGCCCTGCACTCGGAGGAAATTCTGGGTTTGGGCATAGTTCTCTTTGGGCCGGGGCCACCCCGGAAGGGAAAACCTACCCCCTTACTGTGACACTAGGGGGCCCAAACCTGCTCCAAGATGTCAAGGACTTCGTTCCTCTGCACCACAGGGCCCCAAGAAAAGGCCCCCAGCCATAGGCCCGCGGTCCCTTACTCCCTCCCTGTCCGGAGTCTCCAGGACAAAAAAGGATTCCTTCTTCCTCGGAAACTGGTCATCGGGTGGTCACTACCGATTCCAAAAAAGATGTCCCATTTTGTCCCTCTTCCTGGTCTCCTTCTGCCCCCCAATTGGGGGCCACTTTTTCCCAGAAAATTTTTCGCCTGCAGGGTACCCTCCCACATCGTCTCCGATGGGGCGCCAAATTTTTGCTCTAAGTTTTGGCGTCCCCCTAGTTCCCCTAAATCAAACAAATTCTCTCCGCTACCATCCCCCAAAAAATGGGCGGTGGAGAGGGTAAAATCCGATCTTGGGGGGGAAAACTAGGACTTTGTGTCCGGACGCCAGGCAACTGGCCAAAACTGTCCATGGGCCCAAACCTCAAAACCCTCGGGACTCCGATCGACTGGCCCTTCCCCCTTCCTTGGGTCATGGTCCCTATCCACGCCCCCCCCCCTCCCCCTTTGGTCGGCCTGAGGTTTCCCGCCGGAAAACCCGGTTCGGGAAAATGGGTAATTTGGCGAAGCCCGACTGCCCTTTTCCAGGCTTTAGCCCGCAGAAGACCCAAGCTGACAAGAGGGGGAGATCTTCCCAACTTTTCCCCAGGGATAAAAAATTTGGCTCCTTCCAAAAACTACGCCTCAAGATCCCCCGCTAAATTGGGGGCCTGGTTTCTTTGGACCTTTCAGAGTACTTTTGGGCAACTGAACCCGTGTCCTACAAGCTCTCCCCTCCCCTCTTGGGTTTCCCAACGCCCTTTTACGCTCCCTCCTAAAAACCTTTGGGCTGAACTGGTTCTAAAAAAGGTGTCCGCTTCGGTAAAAAATTCCCCCGATGTTTTTTTAGGGGAAGACATCTTGGGCATGAAGCCACAGGGGTTTCGTTCTTTCTTTTAGATTGGGGGGCTTCGGCCCCGAGAAAAGGGCCGGGAACCGGAGTCCAAACCAACCCCCAAGACTGATTTTTTAAGTTCCTTAGCTAAGAAAGGGGGAGACCAAGGGGGAGGGACGAGCGGGGGGCCCCTTCTCCCGGGGGGGGGGCCGTGGCGACCGTGGCTGCCCCCCCCCGGGTGCCCGCCGGGTCAGGGGCGCGCGGGCCCCGGGGAGGTGTGGTCCCTCGTCCTGGAGACTCACCGACCCGTTCCGCACGGGCCGTGCTCTCTCCAGCCCAGGCCACGCGCCCGCTAACTAGGGGGCGGCGCTCGTTTTTGCAAAAAAAGGGCCAGCGCCCCTTTAAATTTGGGAATGCCGGGGGGCTTCCCCTTTTATGGTTCCTCCACAGTCATTCCTTTCGGTCTATTTGCCTCGTGCCTAGAAAAAGGTTTTTTTACGTGTTTCTTGCCTTACCGTGTACCAGAAAAACCCCTTGCTCGTTTCCGACTCCGAAACCCCGCCGCCGCCCCCACCCTTTGTGTCCCCGACTACGCCTCCGGATAGTCTCTGTACCCCGCGCCCCTCGGGTACCCCCCGCAAGCCCCCCGCCAGGGAGCGACCCCGGGAGAATCCCACACAGCCATCCCCCTTTGCGTGGGCCGGGGAAAGGGGCCTCTTTTGACTCCGCTCCCTGGCGCGGTTTGTTTCCATCACTTGCGGTGGTCAGTGGCCACTACCTAGCTGTTACTAACACAAGACCCAATATGGTACAGAAAACAGTTAAAAAGTTAGACAAAAAAAAATGTCATCCATGTGGCCAGTAAAAAGGAACCGGGGTTTTGTCATCCCCCCTGCCATGCAGGGAATCGTGGGAATAGCAGAAGGGATTAGGTCACAAAGAAGAAAAAAAAGTAAATTATTTTACGCATTTAAACCATCTTTTCAAAAAAAAATGGACTCATGCCCCTCTCCTCTCGTTCAGGTACCACCTCTTTGCAATTCCTAGACAATTGACAACTGAATATAATGGGCATATCATTCCATAATACTTAATACAATTTAAAAAGCTAAAAAGCAAAGATGAGGTGGGAGTCCCCCCATTTTAAAAATTTTATCTACAAATTTAAAATACAAAAAAAAAATTGCATTTACAAAAGAGCTGAAAAAATATTCCCCCTTAATTTTACAAGGGGTACAGGAACCCCTGAAAAAACTTGAACAATGGAGGTTATTCAGATTTTGGGTGCACAAAAAGAAAAAAATGCCCTAACTTTTCAAAATTTTTTTCGAGACTGCCGCCAGGGTTCGTAAACAGGTTTTCCTTCCCCTTTCATGTATAGCAAAGGAAAGTGTTTGAACCGGGTAAAAAAATTTTAATCAAACTTTTTAAAAAAATTTTTTTTAAAAAAAAGCATCATCTACTTAACACCCAAAACATGTCCCAGATACGAAAGACAAGAAAAATGCAAGAAAAATCCCTTTTTTTTGCGACCGCCCTCCCTTCACTGCATAAAATCCATGAAAAAGGCTCCCAGCGTGGTGGCAGGGGGCCGGCCCCAAGGGAAAACTGACGCACAGGCAAGTGCGACGTTCGGGGGGGCCCCCTTTTCCCCAAGCATGAAGCGCACAATAATCCCCCTTTAAAAAAAGGGAAGTGAGAACATTAACCCTAACAAAACTGACCCAGAATTTAAAAACACTCAAAAATAAAACACTCATTTAATCCCCCAGGGGGGAGTGATTCCCGGGGGAAAACCAGTAGTTTTTTTTTTGAGCAACTGTTTAAAAGCTAATGATTTTTCGCTGGCCCAGATCTTTTCCCGCACACACCACCGGAGCATATAATCGGACGGCTTCCCCAAATGCCTGCTACAGGGCGTTTCCCCCCTAGATTTTTATGTTTTATCCATCAAAGGGGTTTTTGAAGGGCCCCGTCTCTTTGCCAACCTAACGCTGCCTTGTGTTCATTAAATCCAAAACTTTAAATGCCTCGTGGGCGACCCACATAGACCCCACAGGACATTTTAAAAATGTAACCACAGTTGCTGTTACACGTATGGAACCTTGGGTTTAAAAAGTAATCCTTTTGGGATGTGTATATTTTCCCCCTTTGATTATGCATGCACAGTTTTGGCAATTCAAACACTGCGAACGTGCCAACTAGTGCTGCGAGCCAAGCGACAGATTTACTCTGATATTTAGATTTTTTACAATCAGAGGAAATTAGTTTTGGCCAAGGGTCCTAACCCTTACGGTAAATCCACGGGGGAGAACTTAGAATAAGTGGCCATATTACTATCACTACTCCAACAATCTTCTCAAATATTCATTAATCAGCTTGCTTAAATAGGCCAGAGTGTCTATCCATATACTGAAATGAATTACATTGAGTATCAGATTTTTTTCTAGTGCCCCCCGTGTCTGTCAACACTTTTCTCGATGCGTATAGCCAGATTTCTAGACCTATTTTGGACAGTTCCACGATATTATAGCCTCAGTACACTTGAATTTTCTGACCAACCCTTCCCATAGCTAACAATAATAATCATACTCTTTTAGAACAAAATCCCTAGTTCTGATAAACAGAAACAGCAATGCCCTAAAAAAAATGCTGGGGGGCCATGTGTGCTTATGGCGATGCAAGATATTATAGCGGTCAATTTCTTTAAATACAAAGAGGTTTTTTCAGAACAAGAACCCGTCTATTTTGATGCAACATCCAGATACGTTAGTTTAGACATATGCTTGGTAGGATGTACTGTAATCAAGGCGGTGCACGTTTGTTAAGGTCCTCAACGAAGTCGTCCAGCTGTGCCTCGGACCCCGACCACAGCAGGAAGACGTCGTCGACGTAACGAAACCACGCCACAACGTTACAAAAAGCTGATACAGGATACACAAACTGTTTTTCGAAGTACAACATGTACAGGTTAAAAAAATCGAAATATCAGAGTAAACAGACGCTTCTCAGCAGCACTAGGCCTGGCCCGTTCGCGTGTTTGAATTGCCAGAACTGTGCATGCATAATCAAAGGGGAGAATATACAGTGTCACGAGTGGTCCCGCAGCCCCTCGTCCGGGCTGCGGGCGCACTCGTGCGGCCACCCGCCGGGGTCCGTCGGCCCGCCGGTCCCGCTGGTCGGTCCCGGCTGCCCATTACCTCTCCGCGCCATCCCGTGAGTCTCCCATCGTACCCTCTCCGTTCACCTTGCCGTGCCGGAGTCGCATGCCCGCCCTTAGGCTCGCTGAGCCAGCCGGCTCTCCATAAATATAAAGGGCAGTACGCCCATATATTGTTAAGTGCTTCATGTGACCCTTTTAACCCCCTACTTCCGGTCCCACCTTGCCGGATCTTTAGTGCGTTACTGCCTTCATAGAAATCACTCCTTACTGCCTTGTAACCTGTCCTACCTGTGTACCGAACCGTCTTCGCTCTGTGTCTTGACCACCGAACCATTGCCGGCCTGCCCCTGACCTCTGCCCTGTCCCCACTTCGCCTACGTCTCTCGATTTTTGTACAACGCACTTTGCCATGGCTGCAACCCGCAAGCAATTCACGCCAGTGGGACGACCTGTAGTTCTCCGCCGCACAAGTCCAGCCCGCTTTGCGGGGCCTCGAGGTTAAAACTGGGGTCTACTTATAATCCTTCCGCCTGTACGGCTTACAACATCGCTTGCGGTGGACCAGCGGATCCACTGAAACCTGCATCCTTACATAAGATCCGGCCCTCGTATCCCGCCAAGGTAAGCTTTTGGCCCGTGAACCGAGTCATCACGGCGATAGTGGCTCAGCAGTCACATCATCTACGCAACAAGCCCCAGCAGCTGAACCAG
The DNA here is from genome assembly GCA_025379985.1 of Phyllomedusa bahiana. NCBI lineage: Eukaryota > Metazoa > Chordata > Amphibia > Anura > Hylidae > Phyllomedusa > Phyllomedusa bahiana. The sequence goes on from JAODAL010029803.1 coordinate 11,170, forward strand.
TTGTCCTCTCATGATGCAGCAGCTCCTGGCTAACCAGCAGCCTCCGACTCTCCTCCTGTTGCGACACCTCCGCCACACCCTTGACTTCTCGGCTACGCTTACCACCCGACAAGTTTGATCGGGACTTCCAAACTGTTCAGGGGATTTATTACCAATGGCACTAGTGCCGTTGGAGTTGAATGGCTGATCAAAATCCCCACTGAACGTTCAAGGTGGCCTTCGTGTCATCCTTGCTGTCCGGGAATGCTATAGCTTGGGCCACCCCTCTCTGGTACCGGGGCGACCGGTGAACGACGTACCAAAACAGGTCTTCCTCTCAAGTTCCGCAGTGTCTTGAAGAAGCCGGCACTGGCATCCTCTCAGAGACCGCTCTACTACAGGGAATTCTTACGCCAGTGGACTCCTGCGGCTCTGGGCGACTACGCAGTTTCGTTTCGGACACCTGGCATCAGAGCTTACCTGGAACGACGCGCACTATGTGCCACTTTCAAAAAGGGCTTGTCCCCTGCAAGAGTTAATGACTCCCTAGGCGGCTAGATGAGATCCCGTCCTCCCAAAAGCGAGCTGATCCACTAGCTATGCTACTCTTAACGATGTTCCTGCATAGTTGATCGCCGATCGGCAAGAGGAACTACGCCAGGAACGTGAACTCGCAAATCTCGGCCACGCCGACTGCCTCGCCTGGCACCGTTCTTCCAAGACCAACAGCTGTCCACTTCGATCCCTACATGAAGAACCCAGCAGGTGACCGGTCACAATCTGTCCGAACATAGGAGCTTGTCCCCGCCGTCGGCAGAGAAATAGTGCCTTTACTGTGCCAGCCCGGATCACTTTCGCAATGGTTGCCCGCTCCCCTCAGCGGCAGGGAAACGCCCCGCACCTAGGTCATGTCGGAGAGGCGACCCTATGTGTGAACACTTCCTCTCCACTCCATACTATGGAGGTTGAGGTCTCGTCTGTGCCAGACATCACTTTTTCGGGTACCACCGCCTTTCTGACTCTGGATCCCCGGGAACTTTATGTCACCCGCCCTGTGTCCCATTAACGCCTTCGTGACCCGTCTGAGAGCCCCTTGTGATATCCTCCGTGAGTGGGCGAGCTTCTAGTGAGGCATTCGGCACGTAACCAAGCCATTGTCCCTCCGCTAGGGGTCCTTTTACACATGAAAGATCACCTTCTATGCCACCCACGATCCAACCTCAGCAAATGCCCTCTTGGTGTCTTCCATGAGCTGCAGCTCCATGCCCCGACCCTCAACTGGAACCGGGGAGGTTCTAACGCTGGGCCCGCCAACTGCCATAATCCTTTCTGACTCAGTTCCGCGGCCAGTCCCGGCCATTCCACCTCATCAGTCTTCCAGGAGCCCTGCCAGGTCTTCCCTACAGAATCACCGGACTACCTGACGTGCTTTTATTCGGAGAAAAGGCAGACTCTCTTCCTCTCTCACTGTCCCTAAAAAAAATGAACTGTCCATTGACCTTCCTTCCTGGGCCAAGTCCTCCTCGTTGTGCAGAGTTTACCAGTTGATCCAGATCCAGAGACTCAGCCATGACGGACTATATCCGGGATAACCAGCAAAAGGGTTTTTATTCGCATTCCTCATCACCCGCTGGACCGGGGTTTTTCTTCGTACAGAAGAAGGAATGGTTCCACTCCGTCCTTGCATCGACTACCGGGGCTGAACATATTACCGAGAAAAAACCGTACCCGTTGCCACAAATTACGGAAACTCTTTGACCGTCCTACAGGGATCCAAGTGTGTTCACCAAATGGACCAGCGCGGTGGCATAAATCTCATCTGAATCCGTGAGGGATATGAGATGAAGACTGCGTTCAAATACCCCTCGACGGCCATAAATATTATCTTGTAATTGCATTCGCGCTTGTGCAATGCCCCCTGCGGTCCTTTCAAGTAGTCTTAAACGACATCTTCAGTCCCTGCTCTAACACCTGTGTCATCGTTGTACCTGTACGACATCCTGGTTTACTCCCTCAGACCATCCGTACGCCAACTATCACAGGAACGCCTATACCCAGCAAACGCCTTCCGCAGCAACACCGCCTTTACGCAAATTAGAGAATTGTGTGTTCCTACTAAACCAGTTCTGCCTTTCCTCGGGATAACATCGTCTCCGACGAGGTCTCAAATGATCCCACTACAGCAGTCTGCTATCCTGCAATGCCGACGACCTTTGGACTTCGAATCCATTCAAAACGTTTTTTGGGCTTTGCGAATTATTATCGACAGTTTTAAACCTCATATCCTCGGTTCGAGTCTCTGCTGGGAGAGCGTCCTTATGATGTGGCCCTGCTCTACGCTCTATGTATTACGCTACAACACACATCCCAAATTTGGCCACCAGCGCCGAAAGAGCCCTTCTCTGATATTGAAGTCGGCCATATCTTCCGCACCTATTATGTCAACGCCCTGACCCTGAGAAGGCCTTTCGCTCTGGAGTGTGATGCCTCTTCTGTGGGGGCCGGAGCTATCCTTACTCAGAATGTTCCCCAACGGGAAAAAGCCAACCACCATCGGCTATCTACTCTAAGATCCTTCTCCGTCGGCGGAGAGAACCTATGCGATTGGGGCCGAGAATTACTCGCAATCAAGATGGCCCTGGAAGAGTGGCTGCAAATGTTCAATGAGGAGCTCTCATCCTCGAGGCTATTTATGGATCACAAAAATCTCAGTATCCTCCATCGGCCCAGCGCCTCAATCCCGCAAGCACGGTGGTCCTTATCTTTTTCTAGATTTTGACTTCCGGATCCCATTTTCGCCGGCTGAAAAGAACATCAGGCAGATGCTCTCACACCCGCGCATTCTGACCGTCAACTGGAGAGGAAGCCGCAGCCCCAACCCATTAAACCTCCGAACGCCAGATCCCAGCAGCACCGGTCCACCTTCGGTCAGATACCACCTAGGTCAAGACCACTTCGTGACGCAACTCTGCGCAAGAGAATCCTGAATTGGGACGACTGCACGTGTTTTGCAGACATCCGGGGGCCCCGCAATACGTTTCCTATTGCTACTCGTTTTTACTGGTGGCCAGGGCTGCTAAAGATACTAAGGACTTCGTGGGATCCTTGTGCCACTTGTTGCCGGAAGTAAGGTTGCCCCGCCACGGCCCGCCGGGCTGCTGCTACCCCTGCCTACACCCATTACTCCATGTCCCATGTGGCGATGATTTCCATCACCGGCCTTCCATCCTCTTCAGGTAACACTGTGATCAGGGTCATTACGGAATAGTTTTTCGAATATGTCACACTTAACGTGCCCACAGAGCCAGTGTACCTTCCCGCACCACGTCTTGCCCCGCACTCCCTTTTGCTTTAGTCCACATCTTCCGCCCTGCACGGCCTGCCCGAGCACATCGTCACTGATCGTGGGGTGCAGTTTTTCGTGTCTCGATTCTGGCGCGCTACTCTGCTCCCGATTGCAGTGAAGTTAGGCCACGTCTGGGCTCCCAGACTTGCAGGTGAAAGTTAGACTTTCATCATCCTACAAACCGCAATCTAACGGGCAGGAAGAGAGGGTTAATCATATCTGGGCAATTTACTTACGTCATTTTGTTTCAGAGCTCCGCCAGGAAGAATGGGCCTACCACCTACCTGGTCGAATTCTCATACAACTCACCTGGATTCCGTGGCTTCGGGCGCGTCTCCCCTTTTTTGTGAATATGGTCGGCATCCCCGATCCCCTCTCCTCTTCCCTCCTCCTCCGAGGTGCCCTCTTGTAGATGCCTGGTCCACGACTTATCTGCATCTGGAGGCAGACTCGTCAGTTCCCTGCATCGTGCTGCTGCCCGAGAAGAAGGCCATGCGTGACAGAAAGAGAGACCAGCTCCAATCTTTACACCCGAGACAAAAGTCTGGCTGTCCGCCAAATATGACATTGAAAATCCCCAGCACAAGCATGGGTACCACGCATCCTGGGGCTCCTTTAAATCCTGATCCTATTAATCAGTATCATATAACCCGACTGAAACCCACCCACCAAGCGGATCCCCAAATTCTAGTTCGTATCCCTCCTGTAGCCTGTCGAGTTGATATACCGCTTCTCCAAGAAAAGTTGTCCTCCCTCTCCTGATCTGTAGCCTCCTACATATTTGCGGTCAAAGAGATCTTGCTAAAGTCGTTATGGAAAACGGCAGTTCTTGGTTGTATTGGATGTTCGTCCGAGGAGAGACATGGGAACCTGAGGGAAACATACTTTACCGCTGTATCATATTGCGGTCCTCCGAACCAGAAATAGCAGGAGCCTGTGGTGGTACTGTCACGAGTGGTCCCGCAGCCCTCGCCCGTGCTGCGGGCCCAACATCGTGCGTCCACCCCCTGTGGTCCGGCGGCCCTTCCTGTCCCTCGTCTTCGTTTTCCCGTCTACCCCCGTATACACTCCGCCTCCTTCGTCCTCCCGTTCCTCCTGGCCGGCCGATCTGTCGCATCGCCCTCGCCTTAGGCGCGCGCGCTCCGCTCTCAGGAATTAAATGGACAGAAACGCCCATAATTGTGTGATTTAAAGTGCTGCAGGAGACCCTATTAACCGCCTTCCTTCCGGGTCAACCTTTGCCGGATCTTATAGTGCGTAACTGCTTCATATAAAGCTCTTCTGCCTAGTAATCCAGTTCTACCGTGTACCGAACCGTCTGTTCGGCATCTGTGTCTTGCACCACGAACCATTGGCCACCTGCCCTGACCCTCTTGCCTGTCCCCGACTTCGCCTACATCTCAAACGATTTTGTTACCACGCACTGTCCTTTGGCTGCCACGCAAGAAAAGTCACGCCAGTGGGACGACCTGGTAGATCTTCCGTCCGCAAACCCAAAAAAGTCCATCCGCTTTGCGGCGGTCTCGTGAAAACCGGGTTCTACTTAGATTCCTCCCCTGTAACGGCTTACACCATCGCTTGCGTGGTCCCGGATCCAATACCTGCATCCGTACACATACAGCAACAACGCATGATAAACAATTGAAATCCAAGGTTTTCTCATACGTGTAACAGCAACAATGTGGTATAACAAGATGAAATACCCTGTTGGCTGATCTATTGGGTTCAGACCACGAGAGCAGTAATATTAGGATTTAATGAACACAAGGCAGCGATTAGTTAGGCTAAGAGACAGGGCTGCGCCCCTTCCTGAAATCCCCATGATGAGAATATAACAAAAACGAAGTCATACTGGAAACTTCCTGTAGCTAGGTCACTAGTCGAAAGCTCGTCACGATAAATATGACACCCCTGGTGAGTGAGTGCTGGAAAAGATCTGGGCCTGCGAAAAATCCAATTAGCTATTAGCAGTTGCTCAAAAAAAGAAATCATACGGATTTCCAACCCTGAAATCACTACATACCTCACCCCCTAGGGAATAGAATGAGTGTTTTAATCTTTTGAGTGTTTTTATAATTCTAGGACCAGTGATTGTTAAGGGTTAATGTTCTCACTTACCATTTTAAAGGATGATATACTCTGTGACGCTTCCAGCTGAGAAAGGGAGGAGCACCCAGATACGTCGCACTTGCCTGTGCGTCAGTCTTCCTCGTCATGAGGCCCGTCGTACTCCTCCTCAACCACGCTTGGAGCCAATACCTGGACTTACTGCCAGTGAAAAGGGACGGGCGGCCCGCAACAAAAACTGAGTATCTTGCCCCTTTTTCCCTTTTCCCTTTCTGAAACTGAAAGGGGGCTATGTCGTATGGTGTTAAGTCAATGATGACTGTTTTTTTTTAAAGGGAAAAATTTTTTTTAAAGTTTGGGTTAAATTTTTTTTCCACGGGGGCAAAAAACTTTCACTTTGGGTATTAAAAATTTGGGGTTCCTTCTCTCCCCCATCGGGATGCTGGGGGCCTCAAAACACTTTTTTGTCTCTCCCTTTTCAGTTTGGAAAATTTTTCCTTACTTTCCCTTTTTTGTTAAACTTTTTTCATTTTGGAAAAACCCCCCCGCTCCTTTCTTTTCCCGGGTTACCCCGAAAATTTTATGTTCCCCCGACTGTTCCTTTCTGCTGCTTTTTTCCTTTTTTGACTTTGGTTTGGCTTTTGGGGGAGCTTGGGGTTTTAAAATGAAAACCGTGCCAATTTTTTTTTCTTTGGGCCCCCATCCTTGGACTTTTACCAGGGATCATCAGATTGAAACCTTTTCTCTTAGGCATGGGGATTGTTTTGGCTTGCAGGCTACTGGGAAAAAAAAATTTTTTTTAAAAACCCTGTGTGGGCTCCAGCGGGAAACTGGGGGTCAGCGCTGAAAACCCTTCCCTTTCCTCCGGCAGCTGGAGTCCTCACAAAGAACCCAGGTCAATACTCCCCCCTCTGCAAGGGTTAATATGCCCCAACAAGAGAACTAGTTAAAAAACCAGATTTGGATCCCTCTGCCTCTTTATCTCCCCTGGTTTTATTTTTTTTTGCCTTTTTGGGAAGATCATATTTCAGGCAATTTTAGCATTCAAGCACTCATGGGGGTGAGATTTCCCGCCGGGGATTTCCAAGCCCCAGGGGCGGGAAAGGGGGTAACGGGGGTTTTAATCCCCTTCCTCCTTCTCCTGTTTAAACTGTGCCAATCTCTTACCATTTAAAAGGGAATCCGTTCCGGTGCGTCCACCCCGGCCTTTTATTCCCCTTTCCAAATTTCCCCAAAATGACCGTCACAAAAAACCCCCGGTTTGCTTAAGGCCCAAATTATGGGGGCGACCTGCCCCTTTCCCGCACCGACCCTCCCACCCCGAAACAAACCCCCTACAAAGACCTATTTCAAAATTGCAAAACAGTTAAAGGGCCCTCTACAAACCCTAATGAGTAAGGCTAGTTTCCGCTCCTCCTCCATCACTGGTTTGGGACCCCGCTGCCGCAGGGGTTGGGCCCACTGCCCTGTTTTCCAAATAAAAATATAACCACAAGGTTCCATGCTGACAAAAGGGCCCCAACTGACCCAAATTTTGGGGGGCTTTTTCAAAATTGCCAAAAGGGTGGTGGGAGGAACCTTCAACCCGTCTCCACTCTCCCAAGGGTCAAACCCCCAAGGTCCGCACCACTGCCCATCGGCCATGGGGACATTTCATACTGCATTTAAAGGCTTTTGGCCCGCTTGGGGCCCCCAATCTCGGGAAAGTGGAGGGGGGGAATTCCAGCATGTGGCCACATCACATATCAGACGATGGACGGGGAGGCCCAGATCACGCTGCAACGCTGCCAGTCATGCTAAAGCAGGGTGCAAACACCGGATGTGTGAGCTAAGACCTCGAGCCTTCCTCAGCAAACAGCCAAGACCTGTGTAGCACTTGAGATATTTCTGCACAACCAAGTTCATGACATGTGTCAGGCAAGGGATGTGTATAAGTCAACCAATCTTAAGGGCAGCAAGGAGATTGCTCCTGTTGTCGCACTCCACCTTGCCTGGTGCCAGGTTCTTAGCACCCAGCCACTGGTCATTCTCAGTACGCAGAGCTGTCCACAGCTAGTGACCTGTGTATTGACAGTCTCCGAGACAAATTAATTTGAGAAAGGCCTGGTTTCTCTTGGCACATGCTGCTATCCCTCGAGGTTGGGGATCTGGACTCTGCTCCATACCAGCAGTGTTGAAGACTGTCGGCCGACACCCATCACCAGAGGCACTGTCATCCACCAAACTCACTCAGTGAGCAGGCGGTGAGATGTAACACCTTTGACCATGCTTTCTAGTCCATATGTCCGTAGTGAGATGGACTTTGGTGGACAAAGATGCAGCCAATGCGCTGGAGATCTTTTCTGCAGTGGCGGGCCAGGGCAGGGACAGCTTTTCTGGCAAAGAAATGCATGTTCTGCATTTGATATTGGGGGCATGCAAAGGCCATGACGTGGCGGAACCCATCTGTGTCCACCAGGTGGAATGGCAACATTTCCAAGGCCAACAGCCAGGAAATGCTGACATTCAGGCTTTTAGCTTTGGGATGGTTGGGGTAAGAGCATTTCCTATGCTCCCACACCTGGTACACAGAAGGCTGGCTGCTGAACGGCGTCTTATGTAGTCGAACCGGAACCTCCATGTTCCTCATTAGCATATTCTTGCTGCCACCAATGGTACTGCCGCCTAATGTAGTGGAACCAGAACCTCTCTGTTCCCCATTGCCATGTTCCCGCTGCAACTAATGGTACTGCCATCTATTGTAGTGGAACTGGAACCTCGCTGTTCCCCATTGCCATGTTCTCGCTGCCACTAATGGTAGCGCCATCTAATGAAGTGGAACCGGAACCGGTCTGTTCCCCATTGCCATATTCTCGCTGCCATGTTCTCGCTCTGATGAAAGTGATAGGGGCCTCCTGCCAGTTACTATGTGCCATTTCCAATACCGGTGTCTTTTTATGTGTGAAAGGGGCCCTGTAGCAGCTGTTACTGTTGCACCTCCTATAGTTACGCTGTCCTCATCTTTTCAGTTATCCATTGAAAGGAATGAATTATTTTAGCCTCTCAATTTTTTTATGTGACTCTAAGAGCCAAATTTTCTTTACTAAGTTGTTCCATGTATAAATTTTACTCTTAGGGAAGGTAATTGCAGCTTCTCCTCACCTGTGTCGGTATAAAAAATAACCTGAACATAATCTCCCATTGACTTTAATGGGGTTCGAAGTTTGGTTCGAGTTCGACTAGAGCTCAAATTTTTTACTGTTCGCTCATCACTAGCAATCACTGCGGGAAGTTGGCCTAAAAAAGGGCCTAGCAATGAGTTGCTAGCAGTCTGTGTATAAGAGTCTTTGTCTGCAGCCCAAGTACAAGAGGTCAGGGAGTTTAAACTAAAGAATAGAGAGACATTATCTGATTTGCCAGGTCAAATGAATGTCATCAAGCCTGACATAGTGATGGATCTTGGTTAAAAGGGGAGGCTGAGGCCGTATGGTGTACTGGAAGCCCAGAGACAGGCAATCTCAAAAGAAGTACAAAAGATGCTGTCCTTAGGAGTTATAGAGAGATCAAGAAGTGGTTGGTCAAGCCCCATAATCATTATCACTAAACCTGATGGCAGTCTAAGGTTTTACAACGATTTCCAGAAGTTAAATGAATTGTCAAAATTTTATGCCTATACCATGCCTAGGCTTGACGAGTTAATTGAATGGCTAGGCCCTGCCAGATATATCAGTGCCCTTGACCTGATCAAAGGCTATTGGCATGTGATACTTACCGAAGTCGCAATAGAAAAAAATGTTTTCTTCACGCCAAGCGACCATTTCAAGTACATGGTGCTCCCAGTATGTCATAGTACACGTTAGCATTTTTGGTTACCTCTATGAACTGTAGCTCCCCACAGTTAGCAGCACTCATGCATCCCCAAACCATGATAATCCCATCACCATGCTTGAATGTAGGCAAGACACACTTGTCTTTGTATTCATCACCTGGTTGCCACCACACATGCTTGACACCATGTGAACCAAATAAGTTTATCTTGGTCTCATCAGACCACAGGATATCATTCCAGTAATCCATGTCCTTAGTCTGCTTGTCTTCAGCAAAGTGTTTGCAGCTTTTTTTGCACCATCTTTGGAAGAAACTTTCTTCTGGGACGACCGCCATGCAGACCAATTTGATGCAGTGAGTGGCATATGGTATGAGCATAACTCTTATATAACCACCAGAACTTTGTGAAGTTGCACTAACAGGCTGGCCCCCACACTCCTTTAACCTATACAGCAATGCTGGCAACACTCATGTGTATTTTGAAAATACAATCTCTGGGTATGACGCTGAGCACATGCACTCAACTTCTTTGGTCGACCATGGTGAAGCCTGTTCTGAGTGGAACCTGTCTTGTTAAAGCGCTGTATGATCTTGGCCACCATACTGCAGCTCAGTTTCAGGGTGTTGGCAATCTTCTTTTAGCCTAGGCCATCCTTATGTAGAGCAACAATTTTTTTTTAGATCCTCATAGAGTTATTTGCCATGAGGTGCCATGTTGAACTTCTAGTGACCAGTTTCTAGAGAGTGCGGGAGTGATAATTCCAAATTTAACACACCTGCTCCCCATTCACACCTGAGGCCTTGTAAAACTAAATAGATATAGATATAGATAATATTTTTTATTTTTGTTTTATTTCTCCAATGACAATAAAATAAGGGTAAAACATAAAATAGGTTAGTCCATACTTTCATTGGTGCTGTACATAAGTCGTTGTTTAAACCTGCAAAAATTAAGGGACTGTAAAAAATGTACAGTTAGTGCAAGAATTTTGTTTAATCCCTTGATTTACTGCAGGATTGAAAGTCTACCCTTGTTTCAGATACACTGTGGTGGTGTATAAAGGCTATATTATAAAGAGTATGTTACTGTTCTAGTATTTTTGGACTGACTGTATCTACTTCAACTACTAATGCCTTGTCACTTGTTCCACATTAATATATTCTAGAAATTGCTAGTTAAAGAAAAGCAGGACTATAAATGAGACACATCTGCATTTACGGACTGTCTTAAATGTTTGTAACAATGGGCTGATTAGTAAGATAGCAAAGGTCTTTAAAGTTAAAAGGAGAAGCTATGCTGTAATGTTCTATCCTATATTCTTTAAAAATGTCAGGATACTAAAATGAGTTATCATCGTGGTAGACTCCAATAGAACAGCACCACCTAGTGTGCAATATCTGATATAAAAGTTACCGAGTTAGAACAAATTCATTTTTATATTTTATTTTCACATTCTTATTACTTAAACTCAGAATCTGTATCATTTACTTTAACTTTGTGATACATCAGTGGTCATGTAATATCTCGAGCCCTATGTAGTAGTTGTAACATTATTTTTAAAAATATTTAATATATTTTGTAATAAATTATCTGTCATGCCTTGTTCACATCTGCGTCTGAGGTTCTATTCGCAACCTCCATTGCAGATTCTGTAAAGAAAAGTGCTTATTCAGCTAAAATGATGAACACCACATCAGAAATCTGATGGATCGTATTGTAGTCAAAGGTGTTTGTTGGGCTCTGGTGACCTCTCTGCAACAGAGGTTCTGAACAGAAAATCTGACTCAGACGTGAACCAGGTCTTAATTTTTAATTTTATGAACCACATGACCTAAATAGATGGTATCTATGATAATTATAATGGATGTTATAGTAAAACAAATAGCAAGGATCAAGAAAAATATTTTGAAAATGTTGTTTGTTCACACATCATACATTTAAAATCATGTAGATGTGTATCTGGCAGTTTGAATGATAATTTATTGGGACAGTACATCATTTTTCTTTTTCTTTATAAGATATTACAATACAAAAATTTACATTTACAGCAAAATAGAAGCTGGATTTCTAGTGATCGGGTGAAACATGCTGTGTCTGCAGAAAATTATATTTTGGAAAGGAAAAAGAGGTGATAATCAACAATATATCACTGTCTGTGCTGTTCACATAGTGAAATAAATAATTTTCTGTTTCTACAGAAGGCAAATCCCAGCAGAATTTGTATGAATCCTGATCTATCTGTTTAGGTATATTTCAGGTGTGTCTGAGAAAGCAGTGTAGTCCCAAGAGAGTGCCTGCTGGGCAATGCAGCTAGCCATACTGAATGCTGCCAGACCTCACCTTTCTTTCACATGCCTTTTTTTTCACAGCAGTATTAGTAGAAATGGTTTCATAAATATGATACACAATTGGAATGCTGTCTCCACTTTTTCTGACATAAGCAAAAAACATTGGGGCAGATTTATGAATGCTGTCTCAGCTTAAAACTAGACCAGGCAGGAAAAATATGTTGCAGCAGCACATAATGTTTGCGAGATTTGCCGCATCTTGCTAGACATCTTAGACTCTTATCTCATATTTTAAGTGAAACTGCTCTGAGATCAGGATAAAGGGAGAAAAGCTGAGCTCTGTTACGTATAGGTTGATATGCTTTCATGCTGAATTTTTGAATAAAAAGCAGAGAAAATCTTAAGACTAAAAAAGTGACTTTCACTGTCTCTTAAGGAGTCCGGTCAGGATTTTCTCAGTTCTTTGGGCAGAAATCCGGTATCAAACCACACAAACCTAGATATAAAGCTCAGCTTCTTTTCCTCTATCATACCATGCTGGTATATCCTGCTGAAATATGATATTCCATAGTAATATGTCACATTGTAGGTCCAAGTGGTGATGTAGCCACCACTGAAAAAAGGGGCACAATCCCTCAGCTGAGCACTATGCTGGTTTGGCTTGGACTGGCTCTGAAGTAGAGCTAAAAAGTAGCACTTTTGTTTTGGATATGCATCAATAAATCTTTTTTATGTTCTTATACTTCTACTGGAAAAAATTCAGAAACCACTGCAAAATTTTCCCAGATTTTTCTCTTCCATAGTACATTTTTGTAGAAAAATGTACATTGTTATTTTATTATATAAACTTCTGACAACATGTCTCCGAAATTTAAAGCAAAAAATTTTGTATTCATTTGCAGTAAATTAGAAATCTTCAAAATAATAAAAAAGAAGCAGTGCTGTCAGACCTCAAATAATGCAAAGAAAACAAGTTCATATTTATTTAGAAACAATAAGACCAATGTTTTAAGTCAGGAACAGTTCAGAAATCAATATTTTGTGGGAGAACCATGATTTTTTCATTCAAATTCCTTTTGGCCTATTCCTAGCACTTGTTTTGCCATCCAGCTTGTCCTATTGTAAGAGTATTGTGAAGACCACAGCAGTGTTTTTTATACTTTCCTTCATTAAATAATGAATGGGCTCTTAATTTTTTCCAGAGCTGTGTATATATATTTAAAAGAGTAGAAGAAGGGGTAGAGGTTACTTAGTTGGTAAGTCATTTAACACATTTATTAATGTATTATATTTATTAATGCAGATCAGCTGAAATCCCAGTCTAAGGTCTGCTTCAATCTGTCTAAAAAACTAGACAGACATAAAAAGCAACAGTTTTCAGAGACCTATATAATCTTTGCAGTTTACAACAATTAGTACAGGTTAGATATTGAATATTTCACTAAACAGTAATATTATTATACAGTATACTATACACATGTATGTATGTGTGTGTGTGTGTGTGTGTATATATATATATATATATATGTAGTGTGTGTGTGTGTGTGTATATATACATGTGTATAGTATGCTGCATGATAATATTACTCCAACAGAAAACGTTACTGTTTAGTGAAATATTCAGTATCTAACCTGTACTAGTTTTTGTAAACTGCAGAATAGTTTGTATAGGTTTCTATAAACTGTTGTTGTTATGTCTATCTAGATTTATAAACTGCTTGAAGCTGACCTTAGGGTACTTCCACATGGTGCAGTTTTGGTGCAGTTTTAACTGCACTGTAGTTAAACTGCCTTTATTACCAGCAAGCTTCTTCCAGTTATATAAACTGTTTGAAAAGTGAGTAATCAATGACTGTGTTTGTAATCTGCAAGACTTCAAACACAGCAATTGACAAATCACTTGAAACACCTTTTTGACACAATTTAGAAAACTGAAAGTAGTTTGCTGCTAATAAAGGCAGCTTAATTGTAGTGCAGCTAAAACTGCACCATGTGAAAGCATTCTTAGCCTGTGGAATTTCAGCTGACCTGCATTAATAAATGTGTTAAATCACTTACTAGCTAAGTAACCACTTCCCCTTTTTTCTACTCTTTTAATTTTTTATAGAAGTCTCAAAAAGGAATTAAATCGAATAAGACTATAAATTTGATGCACAAGATTGTGCCATGAAAAATAATGCCTGTTGTACAAAATTTTTAAAGCAAGTCCAAAAATTTATTCTTTTCTAACACTGTTGCATTGTCACTCTTATGTCTTTGGATTGCTATTTAAAAAAATCTCCTAAATGTAGCCACAATTACCTGACTTTTAAACAATATCTCTTTGCATAATAGGGCAGGTTTAATAATGTAATTCCGACACTGAAATGGGCAAGCTTTCATTATTGACTAAAGCAGAAAAGTGGTGGCAAACAATTCCAGGTCCAATTTGTCCTTAATTTTAGGCTACTCTTTATTCATTAACAGGGCAGGGGGGAAAACACTAGTGCAGGGGTCATTTGTTTGCCCTGTATTTTTTAACCTTAACTATTTTCCCTAATTCATAATGAGAATAGGAACTTGAACATACATGTAACACAGTGTTCGAAATCTCTTCCTGGAAGCTTAATACCACAGAACGACTATATATCCGAAGAATCCTAAATAATATCTTCCGTGAATAATTCTAGTTTATGACTGCACAGGTTAGCTGTGCTAATGTTAGGTGCTTCCAAATGGACTTATTCCACAAGTTGCCCCTTCTAACCTCCCTTCCTCCCTCATTGGAGTTATATTAAACAACTGTCCCAGGTCATTGTGACCTTAGTCTCAATACTGAACAATATGCAGTGTCGCCAACTGGACTGAAGAGTTCAACTGCTAATCTGGACACACATAAATGCAAACGCTTGTTTTTTATAGAATGCTGACAAGCACTTGAATTATTCATTTGTAGATAAAAACTAGAGAAAAAATATTTTATTTAATTACAGTTGAATCATAAAATCATAAAACATTTATTATGTATCTTAAGTGCAATTATTACAAGAAGCTGCTACGCAGTAAATTTTGCAGACAGGTGAAGCAGTTAAGTTTGAAACAAATTTAATTAGAAAAATATAATTCCCAAAAAAATCTGCTGTCTCGATTCTATTGTATTCCATTACATTTAAAATGTAAAAAGTGACATTCAGCCAAGAGTGCATAAATTATGGCTAGGGGCCACATGCAGTCCATGATACCATTTGGTGTGACCCCCAAGAAAATGCTTGTTTGAATGTAGCTGCTCACATGTATTTTCCAGATCAGAAAAAAGAGCAGTTAGCAGTATAATATTGTACCGTGTTAGGCATAGGAAGTAGTAGAAGAGTGAAGAAATCAGGCGATACCTTTTAGAGGCTTATACTAGGAGGGGAGAGAGATTTTTGGACCGCACATCCTCACAACATACGTTTATCTAATGCTTCTCAGCAAAATTTTTACAAAAAGGAACAGGAGGTCCTTAGTATACTTTTAGACCAAAATGTATAGGCCCACTTGCCACTTCACGGCGAGCTCTTTAAAGGGGGGACCTGGCGAGGTGGGCGGTGTCATCCTCGCCTTTTTTTGGTGTTGGGTGGGTGTGGCGGGGAGTGTGGGTGTGGGGCTTTGCTTATGGAGTGGTGCAGCCCAGAGCTGGGGGCTAAGCCTGGCAGCAGTGGTGCTGCGGACCACTGGGTTGTGCCCCTTGCTTGTGTGA
Source organism: Phyllomedusa bahiana (assembly GCA_025379985.1). Lineage (NCBI taxonomy): Eukaryota > Metazoa > Chordata > Amphibia > Anura > Hylidae > Phyllomedusa > Phyllomedusa bahiana. Next base: position 26,376 of record JAODAL010029803.1, read on the forward strand.
TTATTGCTGCGGGGATGGAACCCACTTTAAAGAGGTCGCCGTGAAGTGGCAATTTGGCCTATATGTTTTGATCAAAAAGTATACTAAGAACCTCCTGTTCATTTTTGTAAAAAATTTTGCTGAGAAGCATTAGATCCACGTATGTTGTGAGGATGTGTGGTCCAGAAATCTCTCTCCCCCTCCTAGTTTACCTTTTAGAGGCTAACTGAGTATATTTGATGCTAACACTATGTCTGAAGAAGAGAGCTAGTACTCTCAAATAACACCATGTTTAAAGAAGAGGAGTGGCACACAGCTGAGGAGCAGGGATAAGAAAGAATTCATGTTGTGCTATATACATCTGACCTTGTTTTGCCCTCTACAAAGACCTATATGATAGTTAATGGGAGATATAAAATGCTAAGCTGTTACCAAATCACTTATAACCATCAACTGATAGAGCTGCATACATGCATAGTCCCCATCTATTGGCAGTTCTGACTAGTAAAGGAGTGAAACCTCATTCTTCATAGATTGGAGGGCTGCAGCTATCAGACATTTATGGTATATACCTCAAGCTCTATTGTGGCCCTTTGGAGTGGTTCAATATCACAATGTGGCCCTTGGATCAAAAAAGGTTGTGCATCCCTGTTTGACACATTTCTAAAATAAGGCACATATGTACATCAATAAAACATTCACATAAAGTATAAAAAAAAGTATTGTCTGACCACTCTCTCAAGGTGGCACTGTATTGGAACTGAATGTCTGCTGCTGAGTTCCTCAGTGGGACCCAGCATCAGGACACTTCATTATTAGCTTATATTCAAAGAACCCTTCTATCAATAAGAGACTGGCTCTCACTACAAACATTGATGGCATATCGATAGGATGTGCCATCATTGTCTAATAGTTGCAGGTCCCATGGACAGGAGCTGAACCTATCCCCTAAACCTCTGAACAGAGAGGTGGTCGGGACTCTCCCATAGGCATGAATGGGAGTTCCGATTACAGCCTAGTATCACTGCTTGGTTAAACTTGGTACTTCCATTCATGTCTATGGGAGAGTCCAGAACACCTCTCCTTTCAGAACAGAGAGGTTACAGGGCTCATTTAGGAGATAAGTCTAGCAATGGATCCTAGCAATATGCAACAAAGACTGTAGTGAGACAACCCCTTTAAGAGGATAAGCACTTTAAAAATGTAAAAGAGCCACAGGGTACATGTGTTGTATTTACTAATACAGACTCTAAACTGAAGCCACATAATGACCACGTGAAAGTGGTCTAAGGCTGAACATGCACATGACATCACAGACCACAAAACCAGACAATAAAGTATATGAAGCCAAGCGGCAACTTAACATGTGTTTCCACGGTAGATAAGCCTCTGTTTAGAGTAATCTGGCAGTGGCTTATTACACCACTCTTGCTGTTACAATAAACATGCATGCTAACGCGGACATGCATGTCTATGCTGCAGTAGAGAGACAAAGTACTATGCTTATGATATCACTAGAAAGACTGGAATAAACTTCCTTTTAAAAGGTAGAGGACCCAGAGTACATGATCCAGCACCTTCAGCACTAAACAAAGAGTTGCTATACCTGGCATCCTTTCCATTTTTACAGCATTATTTTTACATTTTCTGTAAATCTCATATCTACATTGCTCCCCCTAGTCTTACCTTCCCCTATATTTCTTGTTATTTTGATGTTTCCTATACTTATTAGCAGGTTATTTTTATATTCATTCTTTTACCAATAAAATAAAAATTGTACTATGTGTACTATATGTGTTCCCGACTAGCAGAGCAGAAGCATTTACTGATTACTAATTATCTAAAGTAATAAATCTGGCATGCCTGAAGCAATGATTTATCATCTGGTTACTTTCAAAAGGAAATGAGCTGAATCTTTTTCTTGAATAGACGTTGGCTATCTTTAGTAACACAAGGAATTCCATGTAATATTAGTTTATACAAAATGAGAAACTGAACATTACGTACAAAATGAGACTAGCAATATACACAGGTATCCAATTTCTTTAAAGGGGTTTTCTGTGATAAGAAGAAAAATAAATACATAAACTACATGTCATAATGAAAAATGCCTGAATGCCTTTAATTAGAAAAATCTGCTCGTTTTGTCTAGAGAATAATCATCATAACAGAAGAAAATGGCCACTGGGCTATTTCCTGTGTAGAAACCTGTCCTGGAATGCAGAGTACAGGCAATAGGACAGACTTTGAGTACTTCCTGGTTAGGCTGATTGGTATAACTGAGCATGTGTGCTGTGCTTAGTCAGCCTGAGAGATTTGTGGTGTGAGGGACTGCTCTGCCAACAACGACGCCCAAAGGACCCCATTGGCTATACTGAGATCCATTGGGTTTCTATCATAGTGTTAGTCATTGAAACCAATGGGCCTAAACGATTATTTATCCTTTGCGTCATTTATCTAAAAACTAATAAAAATTAATAAAAATAATATTTTGTGTCTCATTTTACCAGTGTATCACTACTTACTTATTCAGTTACCTTATTTATAATACGTCAAGTATCAAGTATTTATCTCTTTATGTATGTGTATGTCTATGAATTTTCAAGTCCTTTTCTGTAGTCTATGCCAATGTTTGTTTAGGTAGTAATTGTGGATCCACATATTGTTGTCTCCAGCACACATATTTGGGGTTAAAAAGGCATGGACAACGCTATTTTCATAATGCCCCATACTGTGTATTATTGTTCTATCTATTCTTCAGCTCCGTCTCCCTATACCTGCGGGCTAATTCTCCTAAATACCATGTAACCACTGGTATTATGTTTGGTTTCTTTCTTATCCCATAGCGTATGGCGCACGTCATTATCGTTAGTGCGCATGCGCAGGATATTCCCGGCAATGCATGCCGATTCTTGTAGTTTTCGCGCGTAATCTGTAGACGCTTCCAACATTAGTGCGCAGGCGCCCGATGACACTAGCGTTGCACGCCGGACCTTGTAGTTCCTGGATGCTATTTTCACGTGCTTCCGGTACATAGGTGTCTATTGGCAGTTTACACCGCCAGATAAGTGAGTTCTCAGCTGTTTGCAATTATGTCTTGCTACTTATATATGTTCATCCGGACTTGTAAATTTTGCTGCTGCCGACCAAGCTACATCTTAGCAATTGCCACGTGAGGATCCTGAATACTCTCATCTGGGAACCCCTTATATCGCATTATCGTGGTACATCAATGTTAAGGGACGTGAGTCTATATTCATCCTTGATATATGCATTTATAATTGTTACATCTATATATATCTTTTGCTCTACCTCTAATAATCTAAATTGTTCCCTGATGAACCCCGCTATCTAGGGGGGAAACGCGTCGGAACATTTTTTTCTTCTTTTTCTTTCCTTTTTGGTTATCAATTTATATCACTTTTTCTTTTAGCACTTTTGTAATTGAGTGGTGGTATTTGTTTAGTAGGTTGTAACTTGTTGGTCTAGGGGTAGTTAAGGTTAAAGATAGTCTAGGTTCCTGGTTGGGGTGGCCCTTATTGGGGCGGGCTCCCCACTTCGGTAGGCAGTTTAGTGATAGTTCTCAATATTTTGTAGGGCTGTTTTGAGGTCTTTTATAGTTATTTAATAAAAGCTACGTTTTATATATCTATATCTTCATTCTAGGTGTTATACCTCTAATGTTTTGTTGTTTAATTTTTTGGTATACCCAGATTTCTTAACATTGCATCAAGGGTTTTCTCTACACCCTAGGACTATATTGTAAGTAGAGGATCTAGTAGTTTTTGGTGTTAGTCATTTTAGCAGAAAAAAATAGAGCATCAGGTGTAGCTATTCTTCTACCATTTTTAACGGATCCTAAAAGCAGATGTGAATGTAGCCTAACTTGCTCATAAGAGAGCTATAATTTATAGACCTTGGGCAACAATATTAAATCTGTAAAAAGATGTTCATTTATCACATGACATTTATAACACGGATGTCCCTTTTCATGGAAGTGGTGCAATTAGTTCTCCTAAGGCACCAGAGCAAGTTGTATCTTCTCCATTTGCATCACTACAGACTACACCCCTGATCTATATAACAATATTCCCAAAAGTGAAATGCATGTTTATTTATTATTTTTGGCCACCACTTTTCAATGCCTGGATGGTCTTGGTCTGCTGAAGTTAATAGAAGAAATCTTGATAACAGTGAGATTTTCTTAACTATTTGCCGACCGCCGATAGACTAGAAATGTCAGGACAGTGGCTATGCGACTCTGGAAAGTCTGTGCAGAGATCCCAGCTGCACACTAATTGCACAGCTGCGTGGGTGGAAAGCTGGCTGTCAGCGATAGCTGGCTGTCCATTGAGAAGACAGGGATGGTTTATTATTTTTCCTGCCTTCGCTGTCACTGTGTATCTAGTGCTCAATGAGTCCTGTATACACAGACAGGTTTCCTTTTTATTTGCAATTACGGGAGGTGGAGCGCACAATATGTAAAATAAAATAATGAAGAAACACACATGCGCAAAATAAAATTTGATTAATATTAACCCCTTCCTGATGGACGGTCATAATAATATGGCTCTAAATTTATTTCCTCTTTGCCTTCTGAAAGCCATACCTTTTTTATTTTTCGACCTACATAGACATATGAGGGCGTTTATTTTGCGGGACATGTTGTACGTTCTAGTGGTGTTATTCATATTACTATAGAATATAATAGGGAATGTCAAAAAAATGTGGGGCAAAATGTGAAAAAAATTTACTTGCGCCATGTATGCGGGAGGTTTGTTTTTACGGAGTTTATTCTTCAATAAAAATGATGCGTTATCTGTATTCTACAGGTTGATACCAAACATGTAGGGTTTCCGTTATGTTTTGGTACGGTGAAAAAATTCCAAACACTTTCTATTTTTGAAATTTGCGCCGTGGTGCAGTTTTGTGCAACCAATAACTTTTTTGTACTAACACCTACGGACGTCAGTGAGGGGGCATTTTTTGCGGGCGGAAGTGTAATTTTTAATGCTAGCAGTTTGAAATAGATGAAACTTTTATTCCAATTTTTATGCGATGTGAAATGACCAAAAAAACACAATTTTGGTGTTTGGAATTTTTTTTCTTCCACGGTGTTCAGCATATGGGATAAATTATATTATATTATATTTTTATAGATCGGACTTTTTTGGACGCGGGGATACCAAATACGTATAACTTTTTTATTATTTTATTGTTTTTTTGTACTTTAAAACTTTGTTTATTTTTTTTTTTTGTACTTTAACATTTATTCCCCCCTATGGCGCTTCACCACTAGGGGGCGCGATCATTAATACAGCCTAATGCATTGCATAGGCAATGCATTATGGTATACAAAGATGCCGGTTTCCCCACTTCCTGTCTGCGGCCGGAAGTGGGGCAAACAGGAACATGGCAGCGATCAGAGCCTTCATAAGGCTCTGTGCTGCCATGTTAGCCCAATCGGGCTGAAAATCGGTGCGCGGCACTGCTTTTCAGTCATTCAGACGCTGCGACCATCTTTGTCGCGGCCTCTTAGGGGTTAAAGAGCGCAGGCGGGCGACGCCGCCCGCCTGCGCTGAAACTGCCAGGTGTTAGCTGCGATTAGCTGCTAACACCTGGCAGCTATGAAATGGGATCGCAGCTGCTTACCGGTGCTATGACGTACTCATATGTTAGAGGTCAGTAAGGGGTTAATAAAGGCAAGCCAGCAGCTGTCAGCCCCGCCCCCAGATATATAAATATCCATGATGGAAAAGTGACACAATTACAAAACCTATTTTAGCACCATTTTTGCAGTTAAAAAATAAATGAATGTAAAAAATGTGAAAAACAGAATTAGATTTTTTTTCTTACTATTTTTTCTATTGAAAAACAACAATATAAAAATTACATAAAAATAATGCCTAACATATCCATGGAAAATGGCCCCCGAAAAAATACTATTTAGGAATAACAGAACTGAGTGAGAAAAAGCATTATAGCATTCAAGCCTGAATCTACTACAGAAAATCAGAAAAGAAAATGATGCTTGTAATGATGGAGGGGGGGGGGCAGATGTGAGGATACTTGTTAAAAGGGGTTAGTAAGGTTTTATTAGGTTTGAGCAAATAAATTACTATTTTTGAATGATAAGTAACGTTCTAGATATATCTCTATCAGTCCTCCAAACTTTCAGGATTTCTACTTGCTGTCATTCAAAAACCTTTGTTGTTTACTACCATAGGATACAAATCTGCACATGGTCATGAAGCAGACACATAGGTGTTCGGCTCATCTTTATACCAACTTAAGGACCAGCCTGTTTTGAACTTCCTGACCACAGCCTATTTTGAAAATCTGGAATATGTCTCTTTTTGTGAGATTACTTTTTGACAACTTTTACTTAGCCAGGTGATTCAGTGATGTTTTCTCGTTTGGACAAATTGTGCTTTAAGTTAGTTAGAAATTTTTATCCATGACTTTCTTGATTTGTTTGTGAAAATATCATAATTTCTTGAACAATTTGGTAAAATTTGCGATTTTTTGAAAGTTGCAAAATTTCTGAGTGCAAGACAGATAAATTATTTCCCCCCATATTTTGTTTAAACTTAGCACTCTACCATATGTCTCCCAATATAGGTTTGGCATCATTTTTTAAATGTCTTTTTTTTTTTTTACGACATTAGGGGACTTAGAAATTTTAGTAGTAATTTCTCACATTTTCAAGAAAGAAAATTTGCAATTTAAATTTTTTTTGGGTCCACTTCCAGTTCTGTAGTGGACATTTGATGGGACGTGCTTGTTTAGATTTACCACATTAAGTGTAAGCCATCTGGAAAACTTGACACACTTTTCGTATTTACAACACTATTTATGGAAGTTTGATAAACTTTAGATATTTAACAGGAAATTAAAGCCAAGTGGAGGTGAAATTTTAAATATTTATCTTTATTTTGAGATTTTCAATTTTATCATTATTCCTGGAATAAAGTAAATGTGACTAGGTAAAAACTGCAATTAATATAAATCCCAGGTCTGCCCGTTTTTAGAGAAATCCCATATGTGGCACATTATGCATTATTTTGCCTCAAACAATAAGCCCCAGAATAGGCAGGAGCACTACTATACTATAGGGTCTCATTTTCAATACGATTTTAATTAGGCGCATTTTCAGGTTTGGGGACTCCCTAAGGTTATAAGGATGCTAAAAACTTATAAACCACCCCCTAAATAGACGCTTTTTGGAATAATACACCCCTTAAGGAATATTCCAGGGGTGCATTGGTATATACACTCAACCGGCCACTTTATTATGGTAACCTGTCCATACTGACGTTAAACACTTAATTTTCTATTCAAGACATCTCTCATGGCGGGCAATAATCAGTGATTTAGGCCAAGTGTAGACATGGTAAATACATTCTACTGCAGTTCAAACCGAAGATATCTGTATGGGGAAGAAGGTGATTTGTGTGCACTCTTGGAACGTGGGTAATGGTGTTAGGTGCCAGAAGGGCCTGGTCTGAGCTTTTTCAGAAAACTGCTGATCTCATGGGATTTTCACGCTCAAACAGCTCTAGGGTTTACTGTGAATGGGGTCCGAAAAAGATAAAAACATTCATAGTGAGCGGCAAGTCCTGGGGCGGAAATGCCTTGTTGGATGCTAGGGTCAAGAGGTAGATAATTGGGCAGAAAGACTGGTTCGAGCTGTGAGAAAGGCAAACAGTGAATCAAAAGCCACCCGTTACAACCAAGGTGGCAGTAGAGCAATAATCTGTTATAGCACCGACAGGCAGAAATTTGAGGCAGTTGGGCTACTAGCAGCAGAAGACCACACCGGGTGCACTCCTTTTCAGCTAAAGGAACGGAACTGATTGGCTCCATTTTCCCAAAGACTAGCTCGATAATTGGGTCCTGTAGTTTGGATTGTGAATTACGGTTTCCTGGTCTGTGAGTATGCTGAGACATTTAGGCTATGGTAGGGTCAGAATTTGGCGGTCAACAACATGGAAAGCATGGATCCATCCTGCCTTGTTATCAAAGGTTCAGGCATGAGTGGTGGTCTGGTGTCATGGTGTAGGGTATATTTTCTTGAACATCTTGGTGCCTTGGGAAACAATTGAGCATCGTTGCAACAACCTTGGTGGAATCTATGCTCGAGAATTGAGGCTGTGTTCTGAAGGCAAAAGGGGGTCAATCCCGGTTAATACGCATGGTGTACCTATTATAAGTGGGCCGGTGGAGGGTAGATACCCTCACGTGATTCCAAATTTTTTTTAGAATTAGGGCTGTGAAAATTAAAAACATTTTTTCCATTAATTTGCAATTTTAGCTAAAATGTTTAATATTACAAGGTTTCTGGGAAAAACCTAAACATTGGTTAAGCAAATTTCTTCCAAGTTCGGCAATAACAACATCACAATGTGGGTGTAAATCTGAGGTTTGGGCGCTACTGGGCGTTATAAGGGAGGGTGCCCTATTGGCTTTTGGAAAAGCAGAATTTTGGGGGGGCCTATGTCGCATTGCAAAGCCCCAAAGTAGCAGACACTGGGAAACGTTCCAGAAGTAGCCCCATTTTGGGATTCTAAAACATCTGGGATTCATTTGGGGTGGTATGTAATGTGCTTTTGGATGCACAGGTGTTCCAATAGTTTTTTTTTAGCATTGGGGCAATAAAAATGGGGGGAAAAAAAGGAGGGAATAAAAACGCAGTTCGGTCATTGTTTTTTGTGTTTCAAATTTTACAGACATTTAGCCGTGCAGTGTAGATGATGTGTTAAATTTACTATGGGGGACGGGCTACAATTTCAATGATTTGTATTTTTTATAGTTTTTTCTGTTTTATTTACTTTTAAAGGTAGAAACTACGCTCTATAAAACATTGCGTTTTTTGTTGTCCTAATTCTGGACAAGCCATAACTTTTTTTTTTGGCTGGGTTGGCGGGTGCAGAGCAAGGTATGGGTTTGTTTTTTGGCGGGGATGAGTTGATGTTTTTGGGCTACAATGATTGCGGATTGATATGATGTCATCATGATCTAACTTTTTATTAAGGTTTTTGTGAGATTGTTTGAACTGCAATAATTACAGCAATATAGGTGTGTTTTTTATTTTTATTTTTACTATTGAGGTACTATGTACGGTTTATATGAAAGGTAGGCTTTACTCAGCCGGTTCATACGATTACAACGATACCAATTGTGTTTATTTTTTTTATGTTTTAATGATTTTATTCAATAAACACTTTTTATTCAACCAGGAAATACGTTTTTGCATCGCCATTAGTCGATGAGCCATAAAATTTTATTTTTTGTGCTGTTGTGTGCTTGGAGCTGTTAGGGACTTGTTTTTTGGCATGTTGAGTTGACGTTTGTTTTAGTTATAAACTTTTCTGGGGGGGACAAGGCTTTTTGATCGCTTTTAAATCCATTTTTTGGAGGCCAGGGTGATGAAAAGAATGTATCATGTAGTGTTTTTCTTGTTTATTTTTTTAACAGGGCTCACCATGCAGTCATCCGTGATATAAGTTAGCTTTACTCTTTGGGTCGCATGTAGATTATTGGCAGAACCCTTTTTTTTATATGGTTTTTCTTTAAAGTGAAGCACTTAAAAAATATAATGTTAAGTGTTATTAGTGTGGATATCACAATTTTTATGCATCGCTATCTTCTGAGAGCTATACATTTTCTATTTTTCCGTATACAGAGCTGTATGAGGACCTTTTTTTTTTGCGGGATGGAACTGACCGTTTTTTATTGGTTCACATAAATTTGGGCGTTTTAGGAGGTTTATGTTTCGCTTTTTTTTCCTTTTGATGTGCTGCGGGAATGAACCAATAATCTTAATTTCTGTGATGTTTCTATCTGGTTTTTTGTTTACAAAGCGTTTTCAAAGTTAAGGGTTAATTATACATGATTGATTTATTGGGCAAGGGAGTTTAACGCAAGGGGCGATAACAAAATTTGGGTATTTATTTATTTTTGTTACATTTTTCGGGGGATTGGGGTTTGTTAAAAGGGGGAAAAGGGCGGGTACGTATTTTTATTTTATTTTTTTTTGTTTCAATTTTTTTCACTTTTTGTCTTTTTTTTTTCACGTTTTTTTTTTTACTTTTTTTCCCCCTAGGGGATTTGCATGGGTCTTTTGATTTTATTTAAAAAAAATTCTAAATGTTGTTCTGGTTCCTATGGGAAATGCGCAGAGGGGGTCTGCCCCCCGGGACGGCCCGCGCGTTGGTCTAGACAAACCCGGAAGGCATTTCGCCTTCCGTGGTGTCTGTAGGGAGGCAGGAGCTGCACGGGGTGCCCATCCGTGGGGCGCTGCCCCCCGCAGAGCCAGGAGGGCGATTCCTTTCCCGGTTTCTCTTAATTATTGCGACCGACTTTCGAAATTAAGGGGGGAAACCCCCCCCCCCCCCCGGGGCAAATCCGGGGGGGGGGCCCCGCGGGATGTGTGTAAAATCACTGCACCCCCGCGCGACGGCGAATCTACCTTGATTCCGCGATCCCCGGACGGTTTTCCATACGTCCAGATGCGTGGCCCCAAAAACCACTGGGCGTATGGATAGGCCAAGGGTCGTTAAGGGGGTTTTAAAATTGATAGCTGTATGTGATTGTGATTGCAATCAGTTCTGTATCTGAAAGTCTATCTTATGACAGGACAGGTTGTTATCCACTCTTAACAAAGAAACAATGAAGGTTCCGACTAAACAGCAAGCAAAAGCATAAAAAAAAAGGAATTAAACAAAAAATATTTTAAAAAAAAACTGTATTATTTTTTAAATGTGCAAATAACTACTTAAAGAGAACCTGTCACAGTTTTTACCCCCATGGGCTAGGACGAACAAGGTAGGGTCAACTGTGTTCCATTTCTGTGTCCCTTATTCTGTAGATCTGTAGTTTAGTGTATTTAATGCCAAATCTGCAGTTTACCAGAAGAGTCTTTTGAAAGTCTTCAAAGAGTAGTTTTTTTTAAAACCCCCCCCCATCTGGGGCTAGCCCTGCCCCTCAATGAAAAACCTAAACTTTAAAAGGGTAAAAACATGTGAAATAACTGTCATGGGGGGGCTACCCTTTGGTTTGGGGGTGGAGCTAACACCATCATAATAAGATTTAGGGAAAAGCTCAAAAACTACAGCATTTACAGAATAAGGGACACAGTGCTGAGAAACAGCATTAAACTAGTTGTCTCCCCTCAGCAAGGGGGCAAACCCTTTGGACAGTTCCCTTTTTAAAGGGGGTTTTTCTCTTTTTCCCAAATACATTAGTCTTTTGTTTTTACAATTCAATGAGATAAGAGATTTTTTTTCCTTGGCAACTTTTTCTCTGGTTACAACCTATCTTTGCTTCCTATTAGCCCCGGTGGGTATGAAGTCACTTGGTTGGGAGCCACTGCTGGTTTTAGACTAATTATGCTAATAAGATTGCTTTTGTTACGAAAAAAATTGTTTTCCCCTTCAGAGATTGTGCTTTGTTTACGAGATTAAATCTCCTGCACTTACCTTTTGTATGCTTAATAGTTAAGAGAACAAATATGATATCACTTTTAAAAGAAACCCTGACAGCCTGACAAAAGGCAGATTGAGTGCAAGTCCCTTTTGTCAGGGGAAAAAAAGGGTGGGGAGAAAAACCCCTTTTATTTTCTTATACAAAGAATAACCCTTTTTTTTTTCTTACAAACCCCCAAAAAGGGGATTTATCGTTTGAGCGCTCATGCTTTTTGTAAAATTTTTTCAGATTGAGTTTGAAATCCCCGGGGCGTGTTTTTTTCCTCTCGCAGCGTGTTCCCCTACCCCCGGGCGTGTCTCCCCCCACGAAGAAAAAAAAGTGACATCATCATTTTGTTTTAAGCGGGGATCAGAGGGTTGTTTAAATAACCTTAGCCCCTTTTATGCTTAGTTTGCAGCTTGAGGGGCCCAAGCGCGCAAGCACCTATTATATCTATTATTCTTTAGTTTTTACAATGAAAGCCAGCGCTTTAACTCTTTTTGGGTATTCAACCAAATTGTACTGCAACGGCAGAGACCCTTTTTCAAATACAAGGCAAATTCAGCTTCAAGTAAAGATCCTGCTTGCTGTCATGTATGAATGAAAAAAGGGGGAAAAAAAAAAATCAGCTTTTAGAGAAGAACTGCTCAATCTGTAACTGACTTGGCTGAAAGGTTTTAACAGTAGAGTGTTGGTTTTACAACGAAGGGGTTTGGAGTTCTAGTCCCCCACAGGTAAAAATTTTTTCCCTAAATTCTACACATATGTAGAGAGACCTAAAAAATATATGCAATACTCTATAATGAATATATATAACATACATAGCTCCCCTATATCATGTCTCATCCCGAGGAGTATATGCATTGTATCACCATATGTTGGAAGTGCTTGGTGTGAGTGTGAGGATGGGACACTATATAGGGGAGCTTTCTGTGTGGTGTGTGTGTGTGTGTGTGTGTGTGGGTGTGTGTGTGTGTGTGTGTTGTGTGGTATATATATAAAATTTTTATAGTCTACACATATATTTTTCATATCTTTACATATGTGTACAATTTCTAAAAGAGAAAAAAAACAAAAAAAAAAAAACCATGGGACTTGAACTCCCAACTTCTGGCTTGCCAAGCTGATCACCGATGCACTGCACTACACAAGCAGCTCATACAGATGCAGTGTTGAATCCTTATGTTTATACACTAACAGATGATTGACATCATAAGGAGGCGAGGTTTGCATTGATCTGAGGACAAAACGTCCTTTTTCAAAGTAGCAGCTTAAGGACTGAACCTGTGAGGAGGTGAATCAACCTCTTGGCAAAAGCCCTTTTAAACAGGCAGTAATGCCCAGTTCCTTTCCCCCCTAGAGCTAAGATGTACATAGAGCCAGCAGACTCCTGGTTTTACTATCGTTTTAAACAGCTCAGAGGGGAGTAAAACACAGAGTATGGAGGCAGCCAATCACAGTCCCAGGGGGCGTGGCCATGACGTTTCTGTCTAGGGGAAAATCCCAAACCCAGGCTGAATGAAATGTCAGCAGCCAATCCCCAGTAAAAGGGGGCGTGTTCTAGGGCACAGGAATCGACCAGGGGGCGTTCTGACCAGCAACAGCAGAAATAGAAGACAGTTTTTACAGCGAAGATGATAACTGCTAAACCAAGTGACAGAGGTAATGCAACCCAATTACAAAAGTGCTTATTTTTACTGTCCCAATAATCTGAGAAATGATCTTTGTAACGATAAAACCCCTTTAATGTACAGTGAGAGAAGATGAATGGGAACACCCAAAACACAATAAGGACAATCAAAACTAAACACTAAATATGTGGGGGGGAAAAAGCTCAAAAAAGATCTTTTGGACAGTATTGCTTGCCTCTTTTTAATATCTTCAATGGAGCCTGAGGAATATCTAGTGTCAGCCCTGGGTACCTAGGGTATGTTCACGCGTATTTCGGTATGCATTTTGCTGCGTATTGCGCATTATACACGGTGAAATGCGCGCCACAATTACGGTAATTCACAGCTCTCCATACAGAGTTATGGATTATGCGTTGTCACCTCGCACATACCATACGATCATATAGTATGCGCGGGGGGGAGAACTGACATGTGAATTGTTAGCAGCGATTATGCGCCGCTGACAATGCATGTCTATGGGGCCAGTGCCCGGCCGGACCTCCCGTGCTTTGGAATTATGCGCTGATCATCGCGTGGTTCCAAAACACCCGGCGTATTGCGGCCGCAATAAGCCATGTGAACATACCCCTAGAGTAGCCCCTCTTGTTAACCAACGGCCATTCATTTGAGTGGCCAGACCACATTGTGCTTCACACAGTGAACTACAGCATGGATTTTCCACACAGAGGATTTAAAAATCCATGGGGTGTAAAAAAGAATGAGTATGGGTTTGGGACGTGGGTCAGCCCCATTGCACTGGAGCTAACCTGCATCAGATTCAGAGACAAAAATAGCTTCTGTATGTCAGAGGTGTTGCCTCAGATTTATGACGAGGAAACAATGTCTGGAATACGTTAGATTTTTAAGCCAGATGTGTGGACATACTTTTGATGAGTCACATGCCACATATCCTGATGTATCCTGATGATACCACGGTGGAGCCGTGACAAAACCACAAGGATCTATAGGACAAACATAGTCTATGGACTATTGGACTTTGCTTTACTTCTCATTGATATACACTTTATGTGCTGGATACAAAGAGTGATATACCACACTTTTTTTGTCTGGCACATAAAGGGCCACATGTATGAAAACTGTCTAGGACTAAAACTCACCTTATTGCCCACAGCAACCAATTAGAGCGCCCATTTCCTTTTTCCAGAGCACTATATGAAATGAAATGGGCACTGTGATTGGTTGCTATGGGCAACAAAGTGAATTTTAGCCCTAGACAGTTTTCATACATGTGGCCCAAAGTGTATGCATTCAGGAAATATATTCCAATTCATACTACATTTTCCCATAAATCGCTATAGCTCTGTCATGGCCCTGCCACAGTATCCATTAGGATAAATATCTAAATAAATACGACTGCTGAGGGCCAAAAACGATTTAGCATCAATGACTTATCAAAACTATCAGTCAGGCATGCACTTTGTTCACAATAAATTTTCTCTTTTGTTTTAGAGGTTTGTCATAATATTTTCAATGCTTTTTTTTCTGTAATTGAAATGCAGTATGTCTATTATTAGGGTTTTTATCATTATTTTCTACAGGTTTTTCTATTGAGAGCGAGCCTAAATGTTAAATAAAACAAGTCGAGCAAAACAGACCATAAAAGTTATTTTAAATATGAAACAATGTAATTAGCAAATGGGAAATTCAGACAGTAACCTAAACAAAAATAAAAATAAAGGAATGAGCCGTCTTTATGTGTTACTCTATATTAACAACAAAATATGAACCCCAAAAGTAGATGCCGTATGTATAGTATGCTCTAATTTTATTGAAAAAATAAACTAATCATTGAATTCATTAATATTTTGATGAATTTAGTTATTTTACATAAGACATAAAATCAAAAAAGAAATCATTTTATTACTATTGAAACTAAAAGCAGAAAACCTTCTCAATAAGCTGTTGGCCCAACTCACTTGAAAGCATATTTACTATGCTTTTCAATACAGCTGTATGATAAAGAAACATATACTAGGTGGTATACCTTTTTTCCCCAGTAGGAGTTTATGGCTGAGTCTGGAGCTGTATAAGAGTATGCATATAGGTTCAGCAGCATTGCATGATATTACATTACATTGAACTAGATGGACGACTTGTCTTTTTTTAGCCTTACAAACTATGAAACTATGAAACTATGAAACTACATGGAGTGCTAATATCCTAAATTGCTGGTCTAAGAAACAGTAGTTTCAAGTGTTTCAATTAGTTGAATTTCTCTTCTTATGAACTGGATGGAATCAGAGTAGAGTGCTGTGCTGATTGCATATACTGTATGTTTACCCTTGTCCAATATGCCATATGTGACCTATTATATACAGTATATGTAACTGGATTATGCTAGATTCTTTTAGTCATAAATTTGTCATTCAAGTCACACCCATGCAAATTAAAAACAGAGATTAATTTGCAAAAACATGGCACTATATAATACTTTATAACAGGGGTGTCAAACTGTGGCCCCCCAGCTGTTGGGAAACTACAACTCCCATAATGCATTTGTATAATCTATAACAGTGGGCATTATGGGAGTTGTAGCTTTTCCAACAGCTGGAGGGCCGCAATCTGACACCCCTGCTTTATAACATTCCTTTTTGGCACACTGATTCAGTTTATTTATCTCATCGTATAAAGTTATATGTAAACACATAATGTCACAAAAAATAACTATAACAAAAGTATAGAAAGTATTGAAGTTATTGATACCAAAACATTCATTTCTTTATCGCCTATAATGATGCTTTTTCTTTCTTTATGTACAGGATACTACATGGTGGTGGGTGTGGAGCAGTCCTTCAAGCCGTTTGATTATTTCATAGTCAGGTAATGCCAAGGCATTGACATTTAGTCCCAGCATATGTGATATCACCTCTCGAAAGTCTACCAGCTGTAAAGACATAAACAAATTTTAATTAAATCATTAATATTAATTTCCAATAGTATGATACCATTTATAATGACCTTGTAAGATAATTTAGTAATGTAACAAATCAATTGGAGAGAAAAAACACAAAAAATTAACCTGTAATACAGTGCATTTATATAATCTATATCAGTGGGCATGATGGGAGTTGTAGTTCCCCAACAGCTGGAGAGCTGCACTTTGCAGACCACTGCTTTAATAAATACTTTTAAAATATTCTTTCGCAAAAACACTCCAAATAATAAACAAAACAAAAACAGTCTTACCATTGATGTCTTGATGGTAGGTAGATTTCAAACCTGCAGGATAAGGGGGTCTAGAAACTATGTACTAAATATACTACCCCTGACGAAGGAATATGTCTATTCCGAAACGCATTGGTAGTTTGATTGCCTGTATAGTTTGTAGTGAGGGTGACGTCACTAGATCTACCAATCAGAATAGCGAGCGCTGCCGGCCGGAGCGCACGCTAGTCAGTTTCTCAGAGTAAGGAGGACTATCGCTGCTTTAATGTGGAATGGTGGAATAGGAGATGGGTGATCCACCTTTCTGGTAAACCAGCTGTCATTTCTGCTATTTTGATTCATTGTTTTAATGGTTATTTTTGTGCGAAGTGGTGTTTGATTGTATTATAGGACCGATGGTGATTGTGAATGTCTGGTCACCTGTTGAATTGTTACAACGGTCACCTGTAGGTATTTGTTACTCAAATTGGGCACTCTATTTGTATAGGATTGGCTGGTTTAGTGCGGTGGTATATTTAGTACATGTTTTTATGCTTGTTTTTTACAAAACAATAAGGATGTGTGTGCAGTTTCACCCTATACCCAGCTGCTTTTATCTCAGTCGTGGAGACTGTATATAGTTTTTGGGAAAGTCTAGAAACTAACCATCAGAACTATTACACCATAAATCCTAACAAATGGGGTAACCACCCCGAAAAAGGGTGACCTCGACCGGAAATTTACCCTATTAGATTATCTCTATACTATAGAAAGTGTCCCAACATGTTTCCATCTAACCAACAATCATTAGATTTCATCAGAGGACATTAGGTATAGGAAAAATCTAGTGCACCACAATAGGGTAAAGAAATATCAATAAAAGGAATAGAGTTGCCAAGTGCAGTGGCACAGGGTACTTACAAAATGGCAACACAAAGTTCCTCAAAAGATTATTGCATGGGAGAAAAAGATAATGAGGTAGACAAAAGAAACGGGCAAAAGAGGCATAATGTATCTTCAACCTTCCCTTTGCTGACAAACTATGTATCTGACTGCCACTATGTATCTGTGGTATAGTAAACAAACTCTGTAGGCCAAGTGAGTACAATCCAATTAGGGTTGGACTGGCCCACAGGAGAGTAGGGAAATCCCCAAGTGAGCCTTTGGGTATGGTGGGCCCCTAAGCATGGCTGGTCTGGGGCTGCTTTTCAGGGAGGAAGGCAGAAAAAGAAAGGTTAAAAGCAAGAGTCATGTGCAGTAGTGGACCCCAAGAATCAGCTGCACTGGTTGGTCCCAAGAATCAGCTTTACTGAACGGCCCCAAGAATCAGCTTTACTGAACGGCCCCAAGAATCAGCTTTACTAAAGGGCCCCAAGAATCAGCTTTACTGATGGGCCCCTAGAATCAACTATACTTATTAGCCTCAAAAATCAGCTTTACTTGTAGGCTCCAGGCACCTGTAGTTCTTTCCATACAACTTTGTTTAGCAAGCTCTTAGTGCCAATTATAATAATGATATTCTTAGTAAGGATTTACCAAAGTTTATTTGTTAGTGATATCTTAGTATACTGTTATCTGATCTTA
Source organism: Phyllomedusa bahiana (assembly GCA_025379985.1). NCBI lineage: Eukaryota > Metazoa > Chordata > Amphibia > Anura > Hylidae > Phyllomedusa > Phyllomedusa bahiana. Next base: position 44,240 of record JAODAL010029803.1, read on the forward strand.
GATCACAACAAAAGCTACTGGAAAGTGTGAACAAAGTTGAGGTAACTTTATGCCACAGTATCATAATACATTAATTGACAATTTAAAGTAGTACAAAAAGAATAGAAAAAAGTGACAACATACAAAAGTGTACATCAAAAGAAATTATGGGAAAATAAAAAACTAACACCGAACTCAAGCTCAATGAAGTTGTTTAAAACATCTTGTAACACTTTATTCAAACACAATAAAACCATTTTAAATAGTTTAATTTAGCTTAAATGAAGTGTTACAACATCTGCTTTCAGAAATTCTTTGGATGTGAGCTTTTTCACGATGTCCCTCTTTTTCTATTTCTTTTTTGCTCCTTTTTTTAATGAGTTGGGATATTGAGGCTGCACTCTTATAATATACGAGTGCTCGGCCTATTCCTCTTTTGTTGTGCTTTTAAATGTCAAGTTAAGTTTTGCTACATTTGTAAGTACTTTGCTTTTACTAGTAATATATATTCAAAAAGGCTCATGGGGAAATAAGCTACAACTCTGCAGCACCACCTATTGCATGTGGCTTTCCTTAAATCACATCTTACTCACTGAGCCTTATAATGTGAATAGGATGTAAGTCAAACCATATATTCATCTGCAGGCAGCTATTTCATGATGTTTGCCCCTTATCAGTGCAGAATAGAATACTAGGTGGCTAGGTAAGAGGCTGCAGGTGTAGCTTGAAAGGGGTAACATCCCTTAATAACTAGACGTACCAAGTAGGTGTGTGGAAACTTATACACCATTGGTTGTTCCACTGAAATTAAATATATTCAAAAAGGCTCATTGGAAATGAGCTAGGACTTTGCAGTACCAGAAATTGGATGTAGTGTTCTCCAAGTCACATCGACTCACTGAGCCTTGCAATGTTAATGGGATTAGAGTCAAAATAGGAATTGACCTGCAGACTGCTTATGTAGGGTGTTTTTCCTTCATCAGCACTAAGTAAAGTACTAGTTAACTAGATGAGAGACCTTAAGTGGGGTAATGTTCCTCGCTAGGGAGCGGTAGCATGTAACTGTGTGGAGACTTACACACCAGCTATGTTGTGCTTCTCTCAATGAGGAATATTATCCCTTTCAAGCTATGCCTAGAGTCTTTCACCTAGTCAACCAATACTCTACTCTGCACTAATGATGCAAACACCCTAAAACAGCTGTCTACAGATAAATATCTGGTTCGACTCTAATCCCATTCACAATGCAAGGCTTAGTAAGTCAGATATGACTTGAGGAACGCTACATCCAATAGAAGGCGATGCAGAGTGTTAGTTCATTTCCCATGAAAATATATTTGAATATATTTAAATTTTAGTGGAGCAACTAATGGTATATAAGTCTTCACACACTTACATGGTGCCTCTCCCTAATGAGTAACGTTATGCTTTTTGAGCTACGACTAGTAATACATGACAATGTATAATGAACAAAATCAGTTGTCCCACTGCATGTAGAATTAGTGTAAGGCTGTGTTCACACGGCTTATTCAAGCCGTAATTGCGGGATGGATCCCACCCGCAATACGGCTTGAATAAGGGGTGTGGGCAGGGCGGGGGCGCGGTGGGGGAGTGCCCGCCGGCCCCATAGACAATGCATTATTTACGGCGCGTACGTAAATAATGTGCATGTCACTTTCTCCCCCCTCTATGAGAACTGTGGATTACCGTAGTTACTGGGACAGATTGGATCCTTACTGAAGCGCAAATACTGCGCGCAATACGGCACCAATCTGTCCCAGAATAAGCCGTGTGAACGAGGCCTAAGGGTGCGTTTATACGGCAAAGACCAAATACCAGTCGTATTTAGCAGGGGGACGGCTTGTGTCCACGGTGTGCGGATTCAAGCTGTCCCCCTTAGCACCCATATGTTCATGTTCTGCTTGAAAACCAGGCAGAAGAATGAACGTGTTTTTAAGTTTTTCGGACCCCTGGTGGAAAATCCGTGCAGTGGAGACTGCTACATGGATTTTCTATTAAAGTCTATGGGGGAGCATTGCATTTCGGTTTTCAGACGGTTTGTAAAACCGCAAACCGTCAAAAAATAAACCCAATAACCCTTGCCGTGGACAAGCCAAGAAGAAATCTTCACTGAGATCAACCAGGTTAGTATTTTTTTAAAAAAACTGTTTAGTATATAACATATTAAGCAATGTTTCATGAAAAAAAATCATCTAACCATACAGAGAAGATGAATCTTCCATTTCTCTTATTATGTCATAGCTGTTTCCTTCTAATCTCTGAACTAATTGAACTGTTCATTGTAGATGGGTATGCTTGGTTTATTTTAACCCTTTTTTGTCACCCCCCTGTTTTTAAAAAAATGCAGCGGGAGTTACCCTCAAGAAATGAAACTAGTTGCCAGGCAACAGGGCTTAGAAAGCTAACTACATTCTACATTGCTTACTAGCCATTAATTAAGAGCAGCAATTGATAAAAACACAAAATAAACTTCCCTTTTCCCAAAAATTTCAATAAATCTTTTTTAAACAAAAAAATTAAATAAAACCCTAAAAAGGGGGTTTTTGACCCCTTTTTCCTTTTTCAGTGTTTTTTGGCATCGGGCATTTTATTTTTTTTTATCCCCAGCTTCCAAGAGTCACAACTTTTTTATTGTTTCATCAACATAACTGTTGATGAAACAATAAAACATAGTTGTTTGTACGGAGTTCACCTTACAGTATAAATGACAATTTGATTTCTTTTCGGGCGGGTTCAGTATGATTTCAGCAAAACCAATTTTCCCATAAAAAATTTTTTAGAGTTTTACTTTTTATTATTCCCTTTTTTCAGCTTTTTTTAAGCCTTTTTTAAAGGATATATAATTTTTTTGACCCTTTTTTTTATTCTATTATTTTTGGGGGCGCGTAAAAAAAAAGTAAAAAATTTTTTTTTTTTTTTTTTAAACTGTGAAAGGATTTAGTGTTGGGGCAAATTACTTTGGCCATCGACATGGGCCGATGGCGATATCGAAAAACCTCATCGACAACATATTCCGATAGTGATGGTCGTTTTATGAGCGATGACCTTTTAAAATCTATGGGAAGCAAAAACACCTTCTTTTCTTAAACCCAAACAGGGCTGGAAAGCGGGAAATTAAATCCACAACAGTCAAATGGAACTGCTCCCACTTAGGCAACACACGGGGGGTTAAAAAGGGGCCACAGAAAAAAAATAAACACACCATTCACTACCCCCTGTCTTGTACCACGGGCATTCCCCTTTAAAAGGGGGGGTTTGTTCACACTATTTGGGGTTTCATGTCACCTCGGGTCCTGTTTTCTTTGGGTTTTTTCGTTTAAAAATTTTAGGGCGTGTTTACTGGGTTCTACTAGGTGCAGTAAAGCCGGGGCTGTAGCTTTTAGCCCCAAGCAGGGGCACCTATAAAGGGAGAGATAAAACGGGGGGGAAGTTAGGGGGACCTTTAGGACTATCAGCCCTTCAAAGAGGGGAAAACCCGGAATAGGTAGGACATAGTTAATGGACATAATTCAAATTGACTTGTTTTTTCAAAAATCTTCAACATAAAATGCAATCCCTTTTTAGCGAGACAACCCCTTTAAAACCCCTCACCCAAAAATTAAAAATGCCAGAAAAGGGAGTATATTTTAACCATCATTTTTCTTGAACAGGACATTGAATTCCCTGCCTGGAACGCAGCATGGCCCCAAACCTGCATGAACCCCCCGGTTTAAAAAGTGCCGGGGAAAAAAGGGGTCTTTCAAACCCCCATTTTAGTTTCACTGGGGCCCTAGACTACCCTCTCCTGGGCCACAGCATGAGCCCCAAATCGGGATGACCCCAGATTTTAAAAAATTTCCGGGAAAAGGGAAATCCCTTTTAACCCCCCATTTTGTTGAACTGGACAATTTAAAAATACATGTTCCGGGCCACAGCAAAAAGCCCCAAAAACCGCATGACCCCCAGATTTTTTAAAATTTCCGGAAAAAGGAGTCTTTTTAACCACCATTTTAGTTGAACTGGACATTGACTATAATGTCTTGGGGCCCCAGCAGACCCCAAAAAAACCCGCATGACCCCCGATTTAAAAGTGCCGGGGAAAAAGGGGTCTTTCAACCACCATTTTTTGTTGAACTGGGCAAATTTACTAAAAACCTGTCCCGGGCCCAAAGCATGACCCCCAAACCTGCAAAGGGCCCCCAAAATTAAAAAGTTCCCGGAAAAAAAGGGGTCCCTTTTTTAAACCCCCAATTTTTTGTTGAACCCCGGACATTGACTATACCGTCCCGGCCACAGCCCTGAGCCCCAAACTCATGACCCCAGATTAAAAAAAATGCCCCGGGAAAAAGGGGTCTTCAACCCCCATTTTAGTTTCACTGGACATTGACTATACATGGGCCTGGCCCCCAGCCCTGACCCCAAACCTGCATGGAAACCCCGATTAAAAAGTGCCGGAAAAAGGAAATCTTTCAAAAACCCCCATTTTAGTTGAACTGGAACCCTTTACTAATCTGTCCCGAAACCCCAAAGACTATTAAAAACCCGTCGACCCACAGAAAAAAAAAGTGCCCGGGGGAAAAAAGTCCCTTTAAACCCCCATTTTAAAATTAAACTGGACATTAACTATAACTGTCCTTACCGGGGGGGAAAAGACCCTTTAAAACCCGTCGACCCCAGATTAAAAATTTCCGGAAATAGGAGTTTTTTCAACCACCCTTTTTTGTTTTCACGGACAAAAGACTATCCCTCCCCCTGGGGCCCCCAGCATGACCCCCCAAAACCCGCAGAAACCCCCGAATTTAAAAAATGCCGGAAAAAAGGGGTCTTTTAACCACCATTTTTTTGTTTCACTGGACATTGACTATACCGGTCCCTGGGCCACAGCAAGAGCCCCCCAAACCTTTCATGAACCCCCCGATTTAAAAGTGGCCGGAAAAAAGGGGTCTTTCAACCACCCAAATTTGTTGAACTGGACATTGACTAACAGTCCCTTTTGGGGGCCACAGCAAGAGCCCCAAAACCCGCATGGCCCCCAGATTTAAAAGGGGGGCCGGGGGAAAAAAGTCCCTTTTAACCACCATTTTAGGGGAACTGGACCCTTTTACTATAACCCCGCCTTGGGCCACAGGGTGGGGGCTCCAAACCCATGACCCCCGGGGGATTAAAAATGCCGGAAAAAAGGGGTCTTTTAACCACCATTTTTGTTGAACCCGGAAAATTTTACTATACCTTTTTCCTGGGGCCCCAGCAAAAGAGCCCCAAAAACCCGCATGACCCCAATTAAAAATGCCGGAAAAAGGGGTCTTTCCCAAACCCCCAATTTTTTGTTTCACTGGAAAATTGCTTTTAAAACCCGTCCCCGGCCAACATTAACCCCAAACCTGCATGACCCCAGATTAAAAAAGGGGGCCGGAAAAAGGAGTCTTTCAACCACCATTTTAAATTTAACTTGGGGCATTGACTATATCGCCTGTACCGCAAATGACTATTAAACCCTGTTTTGACCCCCAATTAAAAAGTGCCGGGAAAAAAGGGGTCTTTCAAAAAACCATTTTTGTTGAACGGGGAAAATTGACTAAACCCGTCCTGGACCGCAGTATGACCATTAAACCGTCCCGAAACCCCCCAAAATTTTAAAAAATCCGGGGAAAAAAGGGGTCCTTTTAACCACCCCTTTTAGTTAAAAATGGGGCATTTTAAATATTCTGTCCTGTACCGCAGAAACCATTTAAAAACCTGTCCCACCCACAGATTTAAAAAATGCCAAAATAGGGGGTTTTTTTCAACCCCCATTTTTTGTTTTTTACTGGACATATACGTCCCCTTCCTGGGACCCCTTGCCCCTCCCCTATGAGTGCGGACCAATTTTGACTTCACTTGGAAAAAATGGGGGTTAACGCTCCTGTTCCCCCCAGGGGGCCCTTTTCCCTTTGGGATCTTTTTTTTTAATTTTTCTCAACGTGCTGGAGGAAATTGTCTTTGTAAATTTGTTTTTCTGTCTATGCTCCATACTCCATGTTCCCCCTGAATAACCCAATCGGCAAGTTTTTTCCTTTTAAACCCCACCCTTTTACAATTCAAGGAATTTTTTTACCAGCTATTTTTTAAAAGCAAGTTTTTTTAAAATAGTTTAATTCTAGAAAACCCCATTTTTAAAAAAAAGGAAGGAATCCCCCCATGTCTTTTTTTCTCTTTTTTTAATTTTTATTAAATGGTTGTCTCAATACAGGGAATTTTATAGCTTGTTAAAGATCTTGGGAAAAACAAGTCATTTTGCAATAGTGTCCATTAAAAAGTGCCTACCTATTCCTGTTTCTGACAGCACCCAAACCCCTTTTAGCCACTCTTGACAAAATTTTGAAGGGGGGGGCAAAAAGTCTGGGTTTTAAAAAAAACTTTTTTAATTTTTAAAAAGGAAACCCGTAGTTTTTAGCTCATTTTTAAAACAAAAAAAGCCCTCAAAAAATTTCCCAAAACAGGGGGCCCTTGAGCCCCCTTTGGACAAATTTTGAAGAACAAATGTCCCGTTTAGAAAAAACATTTTTTTTTAAAAATAGGACCTGTAGTATTGCTGCATTTCAAAGCAAAATGCCCCCAAAAATTTAAACCATGACCCTTTGGGGGCCACTTTGGGGCAATTGTGGAAAACAAATGGGGGGTTAGAAACAACAAAATTTTTTTTAAAAGGGGGGGGGCCCCCCAGTTTTTAGGGTGCATTTTAAAGAAAAAGCCCCCAAAAAAATTTAAAGCAAGACCCTTGGGGGCC